>JARJRV010000525.1:0-76355 GCA_030783925.1 Aschersonia sp. MBC 735 | reverse complement strand
TTTCATTGTCTGACGCGTGAATACCTACCTTAGGTACCTATCTCGTCATCTCATCATCGAGGTACAGTCCCTCCAGGTAATTCCGACCCATCTCTACCTCATATCGCATACATTCTGGGTCGGAATTACCTGGGACCCACTGTACATGTGTAGGGCGACGCCAGCACATCACGTCAATCAAAAGTGTGGGCCCCAGAGCAACCTTGGGTTTGACGCAGGCGCCGGGTAGACTAATTAAAAAAAAAGGGGGGGCTAATGCGGAGTAAGCGGGAGCCACACCTTATCTGACACATTTTTCTACGTGGCTTGCGCGATTATGTCTCTGTCCCTTGTTCTTGTCACACGAATCCTCACCCCTCCTCCGTACTATGATCAGCAAGTGTCCGCTGTGTCAAATCTCTCGGAAGGTCTCTCGCCGCACCTTGTGAAGAATGTTGATCATCATCAAGAGCGGGACGTTGTGCCTCTGTGTAGTGCGCGTCTCCCATGCACCTCGGACATTTCATCGTAGCTTGACCCCACCACTGCAAAGCTTTAGCTTCGTTTTCTTCAACGGTCATTAGCTGCATCCTCGGCAACCACATCGACTCCTTCGCTGGAAGCTGAAAAGCTGACATGCCATTGTCGTTCATCCCGTGGCGCAAGTTCCACCCATACCTCGTCCTTGGGTGTCGGGATGGATGTGGTCATTGGGGATGTTTTCCGAGGTGTTATCCACTCGCCATCGTTGGTCAAAGGTCTCATATCAAAGCGTAGCAACAATAGGGCCACAAAAGACATGATCTCAATGCTGGCAAAATGACGGCCGGGACAGAGTGTCGTTCCACCACCAAAGGCGCGGAAGGCAGCGGGGGGCTTCCGCCTCGTATCTCCATCGCTTAGGAAGCGACGATGGTTGAAGGTGCGGACTGTTGGGCCCCATGCCGACTCGTCTGTGTGCTGTACTGAAGCGGCTGTCATGACGGTGGCGCCCTTCTTCAGAAGATACCTGCCGTCAAGTAGAACGTCTTCCATCACCACCCTTGCGGCGATGCCGATATGTGTGCAGCGCAATACTTCCTGCCATGTCGATAGAAGCACAGGGCACGATGTCTTGACATGCGCCAGGTCAATGTGAGAAACGCCGTTGTCGTCTTCAGAAACCCATTTCTCAATCTCTTCGCGACACTGGGCGACGACCTCACGGTCCGAAAAGACATGATAGACCATCCAGAAGACACTTGATACACTGTTCGTCAAACTTGCAATCATATGGCCAATATCAGTGGCTGCCACGTCTCTGCCACTGAGGCCATGGCCCACATTGTGTTCGTACTGGCATTTGGCCAAGAGCGAGCCCTGATGATGACCGTTTTCGGCATAGTACTTCTCAAACGCAGGGATCAAGAGGTGCTCCCGAGCGTGCAGGCTCCTCCTTGCCATAAGTCCCGGCCATGCCTGTAGCATGTGGACCATGATAGATGGCTCGAAATCGCTGTCGGGAGAGATTTTTTAATGTCCACTGCTGCCTGGGGACTCAGATAACTCAACTCACTACCATGCTTGCACAAGGAATTTGTCTCGGAAGGGATTCATAGGTCCGTACATGGCTTCCGTTGAAGCCATGAAAAGTTCGTCGCGGACCCAAGAGAAGAGGTTGATTTTTTTGATGCCATGGCGGCTGCAATTGGTCAGGGAGTCAGAGAGAAGTCTGACTGCTGTGCCGATCATCGCGTCAACCCCGAGACCAGGCAAAAGACCAGGGTGGATGGACGGCACAAAGGTCGCCAGGTATGAGTCTTGCTCAAACATCTTTTCCGAGCCGATGATGGCATTACCGACCGGTCCGACCCCCATAACGGCCGCTGCGGCCTGAGCCTGGATAGGCTTAAATGCAATCGTTTTTATCTGACGTTCAATAAGACGGATGAGTGCGAGAGAGTTGACGACGTAGATGCGCTGGGTCGGTAATCTCAAGGTGTAGATGGGAAGTTGATGCTCGTCCCTTAGGATCGCAGCATGTAAGCTTTCGGCTTTCCATGAAATTGCGTCTTGATTGACTGACCTGAGTGCGAGAAGAAAGTTCTGCATTCCCAGCACAAAACCAAACAACGGGCTGATGAATGGTATTGATGTCTTGATGGCTGGAGGCTCCTTCGCATCTTGGGTAAGACGCAGAAGCGCTGAAAGGAAAACAAAAGTCACCGCTAGGCCTCCGACGACGAGTCCCAGCGTCGAGGCCATGACTTTTGTGAATATTGAGTGTGCGGCAGCAGAGAATAATGTGAAGTAGCCTGTAGTTTCAGATGCAGACTAAGTACACTTGTCGACGGGATGGGAGAGGAGAGGGGGGCGCCGTGCGAAGTGAAGAGTATAAGCTGACGAGGACATAGAGAGCTTACAAGAGGATTGAACCCGGGCAGGTGCCCAAGCGAGCAGTTCAGCGTGCGGCCCGCGCGTTCACCAGCCCCGGTTTCCACCAGGCGCAAGGCAGTTGCCAAGGTACCCGCGCGAGCGTTGGCTGAGTTCTGCCTCAACACTCGGAGCTTTCACTTTCCGCAATCCTCTTCCCACCACGCCGTGGCCGTTGCTCTGCTGTCCGCATGTCTCATTTTAGCCGCACCTTTCTTGGCGTGTTGTGTGCCTCAGGTACATCGAGCACTTTCTCGTGTCGGCGAATCACAGGGTGAATCGTAAAAGGAGGTCAGCACAGGCCGCAAAGGCCCAATGCCGACTGCTTGCTGACTTCCCAGTCCCCCCCACTGGGGCGTGTGATTCCTCGTTGGTTGGATGAGCCCGGTGCAGCTCATCATTTCAATCAGACCATGGCTACAACGTATTCTCGTCAAATGAAATTTCTTCGCGAGCCTTTGAGCTTTTTACCTTCCACGCTGGAGAGACTTCAATTCTTGTCAATGCTCTAGTATCGCGGCGCAAATTCGTCCTTGTTGACTAACAAAATGCAGCCCAAAGACTCGGAGGTGGCCCTGGCAGACTGGCTCCTATCGCAGCAGCGGGTAGAGAGACTGCGTCTAGGTGTCTGCTTTCGTAATCTGGGATGCCATGGCTTCACGTCCTCAGCGGAGGTCCAGGATACGGCGCTGTCCTATCTGCTGGTCGTTCCGCAATTCCTCTTGAGGTACGTCTTCAGACAGCCTCAGACGAGGGTGCAGATCTTGAGTGGCTTCGACGGAGTCGTCCTTCCGGGCGAGATGCTCTTGGTCCTCGGTAGGCCGGGGAGTGGTTGCTCCTCTTTCCTCAAAGTCTTGTCAGGAGACACTCACGGCATTCGCGTGGACGGGAAAAGCCAAGTCACCTATTCGGGTGTGTCCTTCCAGCAGATGCATCGAGACTTCAAGGGCGAGAGCGTCTACCTTGCCGAGCTTGACGCGCATTTCGCCGAGCTCAGCCTTGGTCAAACGCTTGCGTTCGCGTCACTGGCGAAAGAAGCAGGAAAAGAACGCGTCTCCGTTGCTCAAGATACATGTCGCGATATCGCCGTTCTGTTCGGGCTTGAAAATGCTTTCAACACGCAAATAGGAAATGCCATGATTCGTGGCATCAGTGGTGGAGAGAAGAGGAGGACAAGCATCGCTGAAGCGCTCATGAACCTTTCCCAGTTCCAATGTTGGGACAACAGCACCCGCGGTCTCGACAGTTCGACTGCCCGGCGCTTCATTGAGCTCCTCCGCAAGTCGACAGACGCCCTGCAGTCGACGACCATCATGAGCGTCTATCAGGCATCAGAGGCTATGTACAAAGTGAGCAACTAATGAGAATAATTGCCATCGCCATTTGAGGCTGATTTCGTGCTTAGAACTTCGACAAGGTGACGCTGCTGTATGAAGGCCGACAAATTTACTTTGGTCCTGCTGAGTCGGCGGCTGCTTATTTCCACGACCTGGGGTTTGAGCGGCCTAGCAGGGCAACTACGGCAGATTTCTTGACCTCCATCACGAGCCCTGCCGAGCGGGTGATCCGTCGCGGATATCAAGGTCGAACGCCGAGCCACCCAGACGATTTTGCGGCCGCTTGGAAAGAAAGTGCAGAAGCAAAGAATCTTGCCATCGAGGTCGAGACTTATGAACGTGCCCATCTATGCGAGGGGTCGAATCGAGACGCGGCCGCGATGTCAGATCGGTCCAAACCTGTGCAACAAATGTTGAAGTCAGTTGGACTTGGCCCTCCACTGTATCGCTATCATCGCTGACGCACACACTCAGCCTTCGTTCGTCGACTTACCCGATTTCGATCCGGCGACAGATTACTATATGTCTGCTACGCGGCTTTCAACGCCTTCGTAACAATTTAGCTCCTACCGTGTCAACCGTTCTTGCCAACGCCATTCTTGCTATTGTGGTAGGTACCGTGTTCTACGACTTACCAGAGGATTCCGAGAGCATGCAAAAGAGAGCTGTTCTTATATTCTTCTCGCTGATGATTTGTGCATTTTCACCCGCTTTCGAGGTATGTGTGGCCGCGCCCGCTCCCATCTGCTCCCTCATCCACTGCTACCTTCTCATGCCGGTGATCATTCTTTACAGGTCCTGGCCATGTGGGCACAAAGACCAATCGTGGAGAAGCACAATCGCTATGCCATGTATCATCCTGTCGCCGATGGTGTGGCTTCGTTTCTGTGCGATATACCAGCAAAAATTAGTACCACGATATTGTTTCACGTCACGCTGTACTTCATGACCAACTTACGACGCACTGCTTCGGCCTTCTTCACCCATGTTTTGTTCATGTTCTTCGTCGTGCTGACAATGTCAATGCTTTTTCGAACACTGGGTTCCTTATCTAGAACATTGGAACAAACTACGGCCCCCGCTTCGACAGTGGTGCTGCTCTCCATCATTTACACTGGTTTTGTGATTCCGACACCATATATGAAGCCATGGCTGTCCTGGTTTAGATACGTCAATCCGATGGCCTACGTATACGAGAGCTTGATGATCAATGAGGCAGGTGAGGCTGTGTGCCTCGAATAAAGCAAAAGGCTAACGTGCGAGCATAGTTCGACGGGCGAAGCTTCCCTTGTTACTCGACAGTTCCATCTGGACCCTCGTACTCTGCCCAAGCCGACATGAACGGGAAGGTATGCCCCGTCGTGGGCGCCGAGCCCGGAGAGCCCGACGTGCAAGGCTCAGCATATCTCTACCTAAAGTACGGCTACGAGCCTGCTCATTCGTGGAGAAACTTTGCCATCCTTCTTGCTATGATGGTCATTTTCTGCTCCGCACATTTGTTGGCCGCGCAGTACGTCCCAGCTCAAAGATCCAAGGGCGAGATCCTGCTATATAAGCGTGGTCGCAGCAAGAAAAAGTTGCCACCAGAAGCGGACGCGGAGAAGGCCACTGTAGCACCGGTATTCGCCCAAGACGTACACAAGCAGCATGGAGTTGTCGCTGCGGACGACAAGTTTCCCAGAGCTGCGCAGAAGTCCCTACAGAACTCTTCCATCTTCCACTGGAATCATCTCAGCTACGAAATCAAGGCCAAGGGCCAAACAAGAAAGATTTTGAATGACATCAGTGGATGGGTCAGACCTGGGACATTGACTGCTCTTATGGTACGATATGCTGAATGTCTCATCATACGTGACGCGATGACTAATATCACATATCGGATAGGGACCTACGGGCGCGGGGAAGACGACTCTACTAGACACTCTAGCCAATAGAGCAACATTTGGATCAGCTAGCGGCAATGTATACATCGACGACAAGCTGCGAGATGCTACCTTTCAACGCAGAATAGGGTATGTACAACAAGACGATGTTCACTTGCCAACCGCAAATGTCCGCGAGACGCTGGAGTTCAGCGCTCGTCTTCGGCAGCCTGCGTCTCGTTCGAAGGAGGACATCACGAATTGCGTCCATGAAGTTATCGAGGTCTTAGAAATGCAATCCTATGCAGACGCTATCGTCGGCATTCCAGGCAGTGGTGAGTGGAGGTGTATTCTTCGAGCTGCGCGCCTGCTTGAAAGCTCACGTATTTGCAGGCCTCAATATTGAACAGCGCAAGCGCTTGAGCATTGGGGTTGAGCTCGTAGCAAAACCGGAGCTGCTCCTGTTTCTGGGTGAGTAGGCCCCGTCCTCTCCAAAATGATATCGCGTGACAAGAACTAAAAGCCATACTGACACCTCTGCTGTCCAGATGAGCCGACGTCGGGACTCGATAGTCAGACGGCGTGGTCGATATGCATGCTGCTTCGCAAACTTGCAGACCAAGGACAAGCGGTGTTGTGCACCATCCATCAGCCTTCCTCACAGATCTTCCAAACTTTCGACCGCTTGTTGCTGCTCAGCGACAGTGGCCAGACGGTATACTTCGGAGAAATTGGACAAGGTGCTTCACATCTGATCAGATACTTTGAGCAAGGAGGTGCCCCTGAATGCCCAACGCATGCTAATCCCGCCGAATGGGCTCTCGAGATGACCCGTAGAAGTCCATCACCCGAACATGTTGACTGGTCGCAGAAATGGCATGTGAGTCAGCAGTGTCGCGAGGTACAACAATACCTCGAGCAGCTTCTCGTTGCTGACAGCCCATCGAATGTCGAGTCGATCGCGACGCAATGGCAAGGAGGTGAATACGCTGCTTCCATTCTGCGACAGTTCAGCTTGGTGACTAGAAGGATATTTCGAGACTATTGGAGGGATCCGACGTATTTGTATTCAAAACTGGGCCTCTGCGTCGGCGTGGTATGTGTCCGACTCAGACTCATCGACGCAAGAAACCTCTGACCGTCTTGCAGGGCTTCTTCAACGGAATATCATTCTATGACACGCCGCTGGATATGCAAGGCTTCATCAACTTTCTCTTCTCCATTTTCCTCCTCTCGCAGCTATTCAGCACGCTCGATCAGCAGATCATTCCGCGCTTGATCGCGAATCGCGAGCTCTTTGAGACGCGTGAACAGCGATCTAAAAGCTACGCGTGGACAGTGTTTTTGGCCGCAAATATTACAGTGGAAGTATTTTGGCAAACATTTGCTACCGTCTTGATCTTTGTGTCCTGGTACTACACCACGCTGCTTTGGCAGAATCATGACTCTGGTAGGTTGGAGAGGGGCGGTCTGGTTTTCGTGCTGGTCTGGCTGTTCTGTCTTTGGATCACAACGTTTTCACAGGCCATTGGCGTGGCGATTGAACATGCAGAGACAGCGGTACAGCTAGCCACGCTGTGTTTCTGGCTGTCTCTTGTGTTTTGCGGGTGAGTCGGGACCTTTTCGAGTCGAATTTTGCCATCGTCTCGGATTCTGATCGGCTTTTAGCGTCCTCGTTTCTCCCAAAGATATTCCGCGCTTTTGGAAGTTCGTCTACCGGGTCTCCCCGCTAACATATCTTATCAACGGGTTGGCTCAAGGCACCTTGGGTGACACGCATACACACTGCTCTGACGTCGAGCTTCTGCACATCGACCCTCCTCACGCTCCTTCTGCAAATGAGAGTGGCATTTCCAATTCTACGTGTGGACATTACCTGGGTCCCTTTGTTCGATATGCAGGTGGTCTGATTGAGAACCCGGCGGCGACAGAAGATTGCCGCTACTGCCCGGTAAACGAGACCAACGACTTGCTGGAGCAGCTAGGCATCGAGTTGGGCCAAGCATGGCGAAATGTTGGGTATATGTTCGTGTACGTCGTTTTCAACGTGGCAGCCATGTATGCCATCTATTGGCTGGCGAGGGTGCCCAAGGGCAAGAGGCGAAGCGGATGAGAACGCCCTGGAGCAGTCCGTCATGTGCACGTGGTCGACGCCGGGCATCGTTCTGAACGTCTTCCGTATTTGGTCACAAGTCTTCTTCTTCTTCTTCTTCTTCTTCTTCCAGTCTCCTTGATTTGATCACTCCAGCCAGGTCTACGTCGTCTGGGAGTCGATGTTTGCTGGAATAACTCGACGCCGGGCACTTGTGCATCCGAGGCCTCCTGCCCGGGCTGTCGAAAAGGAGGCATCGATGATGACAAATAGTGCAGTCCGTTCAATTGGAAAGGCAGAATAAGAAAAGCTCATTCCTGACATCTGACGCCCGTCGACGGAGCTCCGCGATAGATTATCAGCGTCGTTTCTGCACCGTGAGATAGAGACTTGCTCGTCAAGGCGCCAGCTGCCCACGCTGAACTCGTATTGAGAGATGGATGCGTTGCCAGTCGCTCTTCATTGAGATAGTTCTGAGTCGCGCGTCCACTTGCTCCCATCGAACAAGGGAAGAGCTCGAATGTGTATCCTGGCTGATGCGAAACCATCTTGCCTAGAATATCAACCATGCATGATTGCAGGAGGCACAAGACGTGGCATCAAAGGGAGCCGGGGGCTGGTCGTGGCTGTGGTTGTTTCTGCCGAAACCGAGCGGCCATGCGACTTTCGTTCGACTCCCACTCAGCGATTGGCTGCAGCGAACATGCCGTTTCCTTAGTTCGCCTCATTGAAATCATCGTTTTCCGCCATTCATTGCTTCTGCTTCTTTCCGCTGCGCATTGCCCGCACGACGGACGAAAATGTGCCTGCAGAACAAAGCGCTTCATGCACGATAGCAGGATGACGACATGGCCCAACGCGTCCTCGAGGGACGTGCACCTGAGCTGTCAGACGCGCTCCCAAGGCCGCGATCGATCATAAGACGACCGATTGGCAACCCGCATCGGCATCCCGCTTCGGTATCTTGGGTGACGCGCGGACGCAATTTGCAAAATACCGACAATGAGGATGCGCTTTTTATTTCCGCCGCCATGGCCGTCTTGATTGACAAGTGGAGCCCGCCATCAGATAGATAGGAGGCATGACAGAGCCCGACATCATATAGATGGGAGGCATGACACGTTGTTCTTGAATCAGACGGAGCCAGAGAGGGAAAAGAGGCTGGCTGGCTGTTGTGCCAGGCACCCGTGCAGCACGATTGGATGCGATGGAGACGGGATCTCCGTCAAGCCGATTCCGACCAGACAGACCCCTCACCCAGACCCCTTACCCATGACACCTTGCCTTGCGTGTTTCATCTAGACGATGCGCTGCGTGCCAGATCCGCAAAGCGCGCTCGCTAGCCCTGATCAACATGATCCTAATTCCGTTGAAGAAACGGGAAACTGAGCAAAGGCCCATCCCATCCATGGTACTGTTTCTTCTGTTCCGAGTTTTGGTCCGTCCGAGGGCCAGGGCCCAGATGGCCAGCAAAGGCAACCTTGCAGCCGCTGTTGGACTTTACTGACAGACAATGTCTGTAGTATCTGTCTGCACAGAGAGGACGCTCCTGCGCGCTTCAAAGCGCACGTCACTTTCTCTCGACGAAAGAGGCCATATGATGTCAGGTTTCACCTCATGGATCAGCACCCATCAAGAGTTTGATACCGAGGGAACGGAACCGCCGCATCAGTCATGTCTATTCGTTGACGCCGCTTATTACTCTTGGCATTATTATGTTGCGTCTCGAAGAAGCAACGCTATGCCCGCCCTTGATTGAGCACTATCGCGTCAACCGATACCGTAGTCATCAGCTTGCTGGGTCAACGGCACGGTCTTCATCCCTGTTTGACGACTCGTTTACGCTCTACACGGAGTCCTGGCGTCATCAGGCCCAAGCCAGGCCGGACCAGCGTACGTCACGAGCACGGCTCGCATGCATACTCGACGATATGGCCGACATTGCTCGGCGTGCTGACCTTGTCATTTCATCTCAAATACAGAGTCAAGAGATGATCAGCAGAATCCACACACATCAGGGGGACTGACGGGCACCGATACCGAGGGCGTGGAACCGCTGTACCGAGGGCATGATCCCAGACGGCTCGTCTAAACAAGTTTCAACTTGCATATCACAGTCGACAAGGTAATCCCATGTGTCGTGTCATGGTGTCTCTAGGCGGCTGGTATCTCTGCCCGCGCTGCCTTCCCGGTCTTTCCGTCCAAGATTCTTGTCTCGGATGGGCCTGGCTAAGTCATCTAAATCATCTGTCAATTGGACGCGATGCGGCGTCCGATCTTGGTTTCCGTTGCTGACCGAAAGGCCTCCGTTAGTGTGTGACGATGGAGATGCCCCTATGTGTTGCATCGTCTGGCTCGGTAAGGATTCTTCTGTCATGGCAATCCTCAAGACCGTCTAGGAGTGGCCTCGCGTAACGTCACGACCGACTTGCACATGCTTGCGCCGCGACCTGCGCTTCGAGGTTTGACCTCCTCTTGGTGTCCATCATGGATTTCCTGAATCAGTATCGTATGAAAGGCATCGGCAACATCAGCGTTCTACGGAACGTGAGAGTGTGCGGGCGACGAGGCGTGGGTGCACCCATACCGCGAAGTCCGCCACACGCACTATCGCGCCGATCAGATCTACCCATGCTTTACGACTGACTCGCCCGTCTGTGCACGATATCTTTGTAAGAGATCCAGACCTCACCCTTCTGCCATGCTAGGTGAAAGAAGAAAAAGACATAAAGGCCACGGACAGCTCTGGGATTTCTCAAAAGTTCAGGTTCCAGCCGTTCTTCCCTTGAGAACCCTAGCCACTCTTTTGGTCACCTCTGCCTCGTCCATTTCTATAAAACGGAAAAGATGCACTCACAGTTACTTCTGCATTCGTTGCTCTTCGTCCAGGGCGCCCTGGCTAAGGACTATATCGAAGAACCTTACATTGGTCAGCTGGATACACTTCCAGAAAAAATTGCCTTTCTCCAAAACAAGAAATACGATATCACCCCCGAAGACAGACCATGGGGGGACTTTGACACCCAGATTGAGCCGACCTGTCCGCCTCAATTCCCGTTCTGCCAAAAAACGAAATTCTTCACCCGCAAGTACCTCGTCAGAACATCAAAGGTGACGATCATGACGCGCAATAAGACGTCTCAAGTGGAGAATCGCGATTCAACCCAGCAGAGCCACAAGGTCACCCAGTCTGTCGCCAATGCCATCGGGACGACAAAAGGATGGACCATCGGATTCAATGCCATGGTTCAGGCCGGCGGCGAGCCCATGGGCAAGAAGGCTAGCGCCGGTTTCACTGCGTCTTACAAGGACGAGACGACCGACACGACAACCGAGACTTATACCCATGAAACCAATCAGGTTTGTGCCCCCAACAGCTCTTGCAAAATCATCACCACCACGTTTGCCGCGCAAATCGAGGGCATGTGCGAGGAGCACCCCATGCTCGTCTGCAATGAGGATCTCTATGACACGTGCGGCGAGTTTGACAACTGGTACACCTGCGGCCAATGGTATTGGTACAAACGGGATCGCGCCGCCATGTGTCCCGCCAAAGGAAAAAAGGATGTCCCCTTGAAGAAGTGCTATATTCAGGTGCCGTTGCGGGACGGCAAAGAGCTGCTGCGCCATGTGAGCACGCAGACAACAGCCAGGAATGGGAAGAAGCAGAAGCCCGTCACCTTGGACCCGAAACAGTCAATACTCAACAGCAGAGTTTTAGTCGCTTCGCCTCCTTCCCCCGGCAATCCCATCACCAGCAGCGCGGGTGCCACGCACAAGCCCAAGCCGGCAAGCCAACCAGGGAGTCACACGCAAAAGGCGAGACCCGACCAGAGAAAGACTTCCAAGAAAGACACGAAGAAGCACAAGAAGGGGAGAATCACCTCGCAGACTCCCACGACAGCCACGCAGAAGCACAACAAGGGAAGCACACCAAATAGTCGCAAGCAAAGGCCGACCAACGGATGGACAGACAAAATCAACAGGTTTTTGAACAAATTCGCCCAAGGGTAGGGTTACGACGCCACCGAATCGTCACTAGTAGAACAACGCTGGTGTTGAGATGCGCCTCACGGTAGCGAAGTTACTGAAGAGTGGCAGGGGACGCACTCTGTGTTGGGAAGCTGATTGTACTTGTACTTGAGTGTTGTACGATTTCTGTTTGTCTGTCGCCTGGTTTTACAACTTTTCGGTAGTTTAGATGTCCTCAAGCTGGTCTTAGTCGAGTAATAAGGTACGAGTGTTTCGAGACTGATGAGTTGCGGCACAAAAGCAGTGAAGTGATTCCGTTTGGAAAATACCCAAACCTCGTCTGTGTTGCGGAAAGCAGTGCTCGCTCACCCTCATAGACCTGGTCTTCTTTGTGCCCTCTGGCGGGGCAACATGCTGTTATATTACCTCCAGTACTTGAGTCAGTACTTTACTAATATACTTGGTGTCTTTGAGCAGCAATCTTTGAACACCTGTGCTGTTTCATGTGCGGTAGGCAGATTGAAATCCAGGCCATGGAGATGCCACACCCGATGATACGCTTAACAGACCTTACGAGAGCCCTCCACTCCCCAAGTACCCTGTGGGTGTCCAGGGCGCTGCACGCGCCACATGTGGCTGACTGCACGCAGCACAGCGGCGGGGAGAGTGCCACGCCGCCATCACGTCAGCCAAGCAACCATGGCCTGACACAGACGTGCAGGGAGGCGTTATTGCCAAGACCATTCCCGAATCCCGTTGGTGACCCGCATTGCATACTACAGGAGAAGGCGAAGGAAGTGCACGACGTGGTCGAAGGGCGTTGGACATTGACTCGTTACGGTGGTGGTTAGCGAGGTGGTTCTCTGGCACGCACCTTTTCTACGCCGTTACGTTGCACATACAACTTTTGTTATCGTGACAGACATCACCTGAGAGCTGAAACCTGCCACACGAGGGCCACCGACTGCGATTACCCCTATATCCATCTATAACCCGATTCTGTCGTTATACACTGACCAATCATAGACCTTTCATCATCATCGTGACACCAGAAGCCTGCGTTGTCGTCCGCTTGTGGTTTCTTGGTCAGCTTTTTTTTTTGGGTTTGATTTCGCTTCGAGGATGCCGTATGCAAAAGAAAAGAAAGGAGAAGAAGAAGACCCCGAGAACATCCCAGGCCTAAAATTACATATGCCCACCTGCTTCCATACAAAGACAGGATTTCAAGTACCATCGTGTACAAGAATCTTGTCTCCCACTTGGTAGACCGCCTGTGGGAGCGTTGTCTTATTTGGCCCAGTTCATGCAAACGTGCCTTGAAGCTTGCTGCTACTAAAGGCAAGAGTTGAACAGAACGAGGACAGTCGATTTACATCAACTCAACGCGAAATGAAATGGTGGTTCGTCCATAGTCTGTTCCGGGGAAATGGCGCGAAAATCAAATTCAAATGTGGTATCTCCAACTCAAATATAAACCCGCTCAGTTGTCATCCATGAACTCATCGGGTATGTTGAATCCAAGAAGAAAAGATGAGACAAATGACTAAGAAAAGAAGAATATAGTTTCGTGTGTACTTCGGCCGACATAGTAAAGTTTTGAGAAAAGGGACGACCTGGCAGAGCATGACCTTTCCGGCCCGACCAGACCGTCATGTAAATCGACCAGCAGTTGTCATTCGCCGGAACTATTCCGATGGATGCTTCTGTGCGGTCGGTGGTGCGTCGACCCATGATGATCAAGTTCCGGGATTTGGAATCGGAGGACAAACCCTCTTGAAAGGGGCGCGCCGCCATCTCCTTCTGTCGCTGCGTCATCGAGTGGCATCTCCCACTCGCGTTTGGTCTGCTTCGGTTGTTCCCAGACTTCTGTCACCTCGAATTGCATGTCTTGTCCCTCTTTCAGCTCCCGAATCACGTCGTCGTCCATCTCAATCTGCAGGTGATCATCGATTTTCTGGATGGAATGAAGAATTTTTGCTGCATCGATGCCGTATTTACTCGCGATTTTGTTGTTGAATTCTTCGATGGTACGCTTCGCGAGGTAGATTGCCCGGTGATAAGTTGGCTTGTCGTTTTCCAATTGATCAAGGCGTTTGACGTAGAAGCAGGCCACTGGCCTCTCGACATGCTCTGATGGTGGTCTGTACGCTGAATCCACGCCGAGTGCTTCGATCCAGCCGCTCAAAGTTCCCGACTCGTCCGTGCGCGTTACCTTCGATAACTGCTCAAGCGTCTTGCCCGCGCCTGTGTGCTCTGGACTGCGAAACGCACCCGAGGTATGCGACGTGAGCGACAAGGAGCTGGGCGAAGGCGAAACCATGGAGCCCGTGGCCGAAGACTTGGTGCTCCGCGCTTGCCAGTGCGACCCATCACGCACCTCGACTTTGCTTGGCGGCGACATATCGCCGGGAAGGGACACCGGGTGCAGGTCGGGATTGTCGAGATCCTCACCGCGTAAGTACAGGACGCTGAGCGGCCTGGTGCTGGTGAACATGTCCTGTAATATCTGCAGTTTGAGTTGCAAGTCCTCCTCGAGCGATAATTGAATACCTGGCATTCCAGCCGAGCTGGCCGAGGACATGGACCAAGTCCTCTTGTGTTTCTGTACCTTGCCAGGTCTCTGCACTTCCCGGTCCCGGGCTGCGCTGCTGAGTCGCTTCCTCTTCCCTGCTTCCTTCATGCCATTCTCGATCTGCGCCAACTGTTGCTTCAGCTTGTCGATGGACTTCTTGACATGCGCAATGTCGTTGGACAACTTCCTCTCCGCACCGTGGTCCCGAAACAGTTTGACTTTGCAGAAGCAAATCTCAGAATCAGTCTCGTTCGTCTTCGGAGAGGCGTCGGTAGCGGGAACGATACTCGTTTTCGCACAAAGCCGGACTGGGATTCCTTTCACGCCCTTTGAGTGGCTGAAATCCGTGGACAGGAAATTAAACCTGACTGAAAGGTTGACTTCGGGAGGGCCTTTTGTGCCCGGTGTCCACGTCACACAAAACCCGTCGAACGAAGAACTTTCCAGTGCGATGCGCGAGCGCTTGCCGTCTGCTTCGACGTTTTGCGTCACCTCGACGTACTCGACGGCTTGAAGCTTGCCACCTCTGTGGTGAGCCTCGCTGGTGCCCCTTCCTTCCTTCCACAAGCCCCAACAAAAACTCGGCTTTTGTCTCTGCTCCTCTTCCTCAAATGAGATACGCACGAATGTTCGATACTTGGTGCCCGATGGCAACGGCACGCTCAGGCCCGTGTCAGTGACGGAGAGTAAATAGGCCTGTCCTTTGTTGAGATACGTGATTGGTATCTCGTCGGCCCGTCTGATCATGGCTGTGGGAGCGTTCAGTGTGGAATGAAACCGAAATTTCTCGGCGTCTGAAGGAAGCGTCTGCTTCACTGATGCGTGAGCAGGGGTCTCTTTCTGTTGCAAGGTTGGCGACACTATCCCCGGCGCATGATGTCCCGGCGGTGAAGCCTCCAAAATCGGTCCGTCCTGATCCATGGCCTCGTAACCCTTAATCTGGTCTGCAAATGAAGTGGGCACGAAAGATTGCTGGGGCAGGCCACCGGGCATGAATGGATTGAAATGATGAAACTGATGCGGCTGTAGAGCCTGAAAGCCTGACATATCCATGGAAGCGGCACCAGCTTGAAGCGCCTCACCAGAGTTCGGCATGGACAGAGGCGTACCGATGCCGCCCACCCCAATAGTTGGCGTATGCAAGTCGCCAGCTTGCGGATGGAACAGGGTGTTATTTCCACCGGGTGTTGGAGTGTAGTACCCCGGTTGGGTACCTGCGAATGCGTTAAAGGCGTAAGAGTTGGACTCAAGTAAAGACGGTGTGAATCTCCACGGTTCATGTGATGCTCTTGGTGTTGGATCCTGATCTCGGAATGCGTCGTCAACAATGCTGGCTATCCTGCTGCAAAAAGAGTATAAGTTACACATGACGTCTTCTTCCCGTATTGTCGATCAAAAGAGATAAAGACGCTTCGATGCAGCCCCTCTAAGAGTCCTCTGGAACTTCTCAGGGGGCTTCTGGGGGGGAGAAGGGAAGGGTCAGAGCCGCGGAATCACATACCTGCGATCTTGTGAATGGACATCAGCAGTCGAGTTATCGGCTGCAGTGGTTGTTTGGATTGTTGAAGAAGCGGAAGCCTCCGTAGTCACTGCCGAGACTTCGGGAAACTGCTGCCGAAAGTTGGCTAGCAAGTCATCCCCGGGTTTCTGGGAGCTTGTTCTGAAGAACATTCTGGGTTAGTGAAGTGTTTTTTCTTCTTCTGCGAGGCAATATAGCAATGGCGGTCATGGGGTCGTGATGCCCAAATCGCTTTACCAGGTCCAAGGTTGCATAGCCCCGTTTCGAGGTGCAGGAAAGGCAAGAAGCATGAAAATCGATAGGCATAGCTGTCTCTTACCTTTGTCGAAACATGGTGAAGGCACGCAGCTGAAGACAGCTGCTGCTTACTCGGCGGTCGACCGATGACACGAAAAGGAGGATCGAGGCGGTCCCGTCAACGGACGAAGTTCTCCGAACTTGGGCCTCTGGCTGGTATTTATCGATTCGACAGGCAGAATCGCGGAGGCATCAGTCCCACGGTCAGGGGACCAGGCTAGTAGCTAGCCGTTGTGGCGTTCTGGCGCGGGCGATTATACAACGAGCGTAGAAGTCGGCGCCTGGCAGATGACGGGCCAAGGCCAGAAGAGAGAGTCAACAAGAGAAAGAAGGGGTTGGGGGGCAGGGGACGAGGGACCAGTACAGGCAAGCGACGGGGAGGAACGGAGAGTAAGAAGCTGAAGTCGAAGTTCAAGCAGGTACCGAGGGGCGTGTAGGGAGACAAAAGGGCCCCCCCAGAAAAAGACAGAGCATTAGTCGACTGTATGAGTGAGGGCGGTCTCAGCGGTGGGGGCGGCCAGCACAGGCATGAAGCTGGAGAGCCGGGGCAGCTGGGCGAGGCGAGCAGAATCGCCTTTCAGGCCCTCTGCAGTCCGCTGGCGGCGCAGGAGCACGGAGGAGAAGGAGTCTGTTCGCGCAGGCGATTCGCAGAGATGAGAATCGGGCGACTTGGGTCCCCTTTCTCGAAGCGCTGTTTGGCCGTGGTGTTGGTGGCAGTGGCGGCGGCGACCGTTTCGATCTGGAGTGGGCACTGCTCGTTGCTAATGGAAATTGAACGTCTCGGGCAACGAAGGGACCAATGAGACCGAGGCCGCACAGAGGTCGGAGCAATCTGGTGTCTGGGGGAGCTTTCCCGTCGTGTCTCGTGTCCGACAAGAGATGTCGGCGCTACCAGGCCGCGGGGGTTAGGTTGGTACTCGGGCTATTATGAGACCACGAGGTGAGCGTTGACGAACCCCTGTTCGGATCCAGTTGTGGCTCGAGATGAGAGCGGCCGTCGTCGGGATGCCGAGTGCAGCTGAAGCTGTGGCTCGGATACCTCGACCGTTGGGTCGCAAAGTGGCTAATGGTAATTTACTCGGTAAAGTAAGCTGTAAGCTGCTTTGGGTTCCCTAAGGCCGCGGGGCTGGGGCTGGGGCGGGGGCTGGGGCTGGGCCAACAGAGCGATTGTGTTGTTTGAAGAGTGAGAAGAGGATCCAAGGGGTGGGGCCCGCGTGTGGGTGTCAATGGGTGGCTGTTGGCGAAGTGGGGTGCTGTGGCGTGTATCCGCGTGGTAGCGCAGTGTGTTGCGGTGGGAAAGGTGAGGGAAAGGGGAAGGGTCGAGGAGAGAGGGCAGAAAACAGAAAAAGAGGCTAAAACGCAAAACGGCGGCGGCGTTGAGCAAAGTCAAACAATGTTGCTTCGATGCGACAGAGGCAGGCAGACTTAATCTGTTCAAAGTGCGCCCAAGGTGCTTGTCGGCAAAAACGGCACATGCTGGTGACGGACAGCAGGCGGCCGTCTCGTTATATCTTCCTTCTTGTCTCAAAGTCCGAGACTGCTACTTGGCGCGCCATACGTAAGGATTGCGAAATGGCAGGGCGGGTGGCGACACATAGTCAAGCCACACATGTGGATTGCAGATTGTGGCAAAGAGCGAGCGAGCGAGCGAGCGATTCTGACGCCTCAACACTGACCATGGCCGCGTGGCGTCACCATCCGTGAACAGATGGCATATCATCATGTCGGACAAGGGTGCACGAGCACAAATGACGAGCCACCAACCAACCCTCTGGATGCCGACAAGGGAGCGCCAACAAAGGTGTCCACGTCGCGCCAACCAGCCCACATGAATGCATGGTACTGGGTACACGAGTGTGGCTGTGCAAGACGCCGCAGAGCAGCAAACCATGTGCAGACAGACAGACATCCAGGGCCAGCGCATGGAGTGATCTTGTGTTGCAGCGAGGACGCCATTACGAAGCTTTCTCACATGCAATCAATGCTGTGTACGGGACACACTGCTCCCGCTCCCCTGCTCCGAGCCCAATGCCCCCTTTTTCTCGCTCAGCATGCGACGGGTTTCTCGGACGATAATCGTGATTCGGAGTGCTTGAGTCATTTCTGCTTCAGCGACTCGAACCGTGCAAACGTGTGACCAAGTCATGTGCCCCTGCAGCAGTAGTTGCTGCTGCTGCTGCTGCTATTCTTGGATCTGTGTCTGCACACACTGGCAGCCTGATGATGCCTCACCTCAGGAGTCGTCACATTCGTCGCCTCACTAGCTCGCGAGAGAGAGCGCGCGCGTGCATCCACTACCTAGGGGTATCCACAGATAGCCGCAAGCCCAAATGCCAATACCAATTCCGTCTTCGCTCGGATCTACTACTCCGTTCTCCGTACTCCGTACATCGACAGTCATATCTCCTTGAAACTCGGAAATGCGTTTCCCAATTCCAGTTGACGAGACTTGGAGGCAACAGATGACCAGAGAGCGCGTACCAACGATGGTGCAAAGGCGCAGTAAAGAGGCCGCATGTGCACACGTCAAAGAGAGCGTGTCCTGCCCACTTTTATTTTTTTCATCTTTTTTGCCACAAGAAAACATCCTCATTTCGCTCAGTCGTGAAGGCTGGCTGTTTGCCCTGGGGCTTTACTTCATAAAGTACCCGCGGAGCAGGATGCCGCTCGGTGAAGAAGGTGCATGCCACTTGGATAATTTCAGTCATCTGCTCCGGCCTCCGTCCGCCGGCCGGCGTTTGTCTCTGGAGAGCAATGCGCCCGACCCGCTTGCGCTAACGTCAGATAGTGCTTAGCTGGCGACCCACGTGCTGTCCTAGCCTCGATCTTTGCGCTACAAGGCTCCGTCCGTACAGAGGACTCATGAACAGCAGATCGGGAGATGAGTCAGGGGCGTCCACGGGCCAGAGAGGGCTCCGCAAGCGAAGTTCATGGGGGAAGCAATTTGCTGTCAACCCTGCCTCTTGTCCTGTGCGCTGTCCTGGATCATCAGCCACACGGATGGAGCAGCAACGAGGGTGGCTGATTGTTGGACTAGGTACCTAGGTACCTACCTAGGTACCTACTCCGTGTTCCGCGTGTGCTCAAGTGCGTTGGCAATTGGCTTGGCGGGCTGACCTAAATTGGCTTGGCCCAGACTAGCTGAAAACGCGGATGAGAGTGGGATGCTACTTGCATGGCTTTCTTGATGCCGAATTGCCTTTCCCCCAACACGCTGTTAATCGCCCAGTGTGTGTGTGTGTCCGCAGTACCCTGGGTTTTCTGGCTTTGGGGAGCACAAGTGGTCTGGGTATGGTGTGTCACTTTATGAAAGGCCCCCAACTACTACTTGTTCATCGTTTTTGAAAGATGTGCTTTAATAATCCAGGCCGAACGACTATCGGCGAAGAGGAAGGAGGGGTGGAGGGGAACGCGCCTGCTCTCCACCTAGCAGTCGGCCTAAATCCGCTCCACTGTCCAGGTTCACGTAAAGTATTCACATTATTATCATCTGCACAATCGTCTCTCGTTGATGATTGGCGGTGTAATACCGCTACTTGGGATCATGTTTATGACTATGATGGCGATCATCGGTGTGCTTTCGAGCACCGTCCTCTATCCAATAACAGAGGCATAACATCAGTTCGCTCCGTGCTGAATCTCGAGCAGACAGGGACGTGCGTCTTGTGCTCCTTTCCTCGTTCCACTTGCCCCTCCCCTTGCTGTTTGCTTATTAGCAATGAAAACAAGTGGACGCAAGGTCATGATCTCTAGTTCATTATGTTTGCGTGCTTGTGCGACAATAGTGGCGCTATAGAGACACAGCAGAATAAGGTAGGTAGGTCTGCTGCCGCGTCGAATCAACACGTCTCCAGTCGACTTACATCAATAGCTCTGAGTTGGCCGACGCCACTGTGGCTAATGCTCACGGACCAAACGTGTGGCGCCGGCCATATGCCCACGGGCCAAAGATGTCCTGGTCCTTTTTTTGTGTGGCACGGGCGCAATCAACAACCACACAACAAGTCAACCAGTCCGACGGTTGAATAGCTCATGAAACTAGTACGATGCGATCAGCTGAGAGCAACACCCCTTACTGGACGTGAGTCTACTGCATGGTGAACTTTCGATAGGATCTGTCTCAACACTTCGTGACACGCCTTCCTCACGTCCAAGGCAGGGGCGACCTTACGTCTTCCATGGTTCCTCGTCGAGAGGGTGTACATGTACATGGAGAACTACATCATGTTTGGCGTCATATGAGAGTCATTAAAGGTACGTGTATGTTTGTGCGTTTTGTGGAACAATGTGGAACTTTCTGCACCTTATTCCTTGCTGCATCTCGGGGATGGCAAGTGGCTCAAGGGCACTTCCTTCGTTCGACGGATGTGATCTACAAGCGTGTGGCGCAGCATTATTACGCAGCACCTGCACCCAGCATCTGGTTTGCGAATCGGAATCGAGGTAGGTCAGCCTATGGAGACGACAGCAACTCAAATCTTAGGGCTGTTTCACGAACCCTGGGCTGGCAACCCTCTCGAATGTGCGTTGCAGTATGACAGCGCCGGTGGGCAGCCCATTGGTAGTGCAGACCCGTCCTTGATTCATTGTCAAAATGTGCTGACCAAGTTGCCCAGCCAGTTATTCGCTCAACCCACGATACACAAGCCGACACTTCCACCATTGGCAATCGAGTCGGGACGCGTCGCCACGCATATCAATCGTAGGGACGGGATGCGATCGAACGGAACACGCAAGGGAAGCAGTCGGGAATGAGGGTCGCACTGATGGACATGGGTCTGTACACCTTTGGCAGTCACGAGGAAGAATATCGATGGGGCTCTCACGGAGTGCTGCTGCTACAGAGAAGTGCCGCCACTGCTACTATTGTTACGTTCGTGTCGGATGGAAGGCTGCGGGCATGAGAGGGGCGTCCACTCCTTCCTACACCCTCAATCCGAGGTGACCACCACGATCCGTCCGGTGGAATCCCCCAGATCGGCGAGCTGCGTGTGGCCATCAATCAATCTGGAGGCACCCCCATCGAGCCCGACACACTTACATGGCTGGGGATGAATGGTCGACTGGTTCGGCGAGAGGAGAGGATTTCCAATCCGGGTGGCCCTGCTGCAGTGGCTGTGCATTCCACGTTCGCCCATCGGTTCGTGTTGGAGCAATGCAGCCCCTGGCGGATATTGAACCCGTCGTATTACTCAAATCAATGCTTCCTCTATCTTCCGAAACCCAATTGGATCGAGCGGAGAGATGATACAAGTCCGTCAGCAGCGTTCAGACACGGAGTGGCTTGGATCCGCGAGATTTCATTTGCCATGGGCCATCCTCTTGATAAATCTCGATCCTCGACGGTGTCTGTCTGTCAGTTATAATGGGCGTTTCAGCATCAGCAGGCCGCACAGCGACAACGATATTCCATACCTCCTCCTTCAACAGCCGACGGGCTTCAAAGAAGACATGACAGTTGATGCAGCCATCGCTCGCAACGCTGAAGAAGACCGACTGGTTTCGTATTGATTCTACTCTACGTCTTGCCAAAGATGCGTCAAAGATTGCCTAGGTACACAAGAAAGACCAGCCGTGATCTAATTCGCGATGTTCTCCTCATCACCGACTCTTGATCGACGCAAAGTACAAGACATTTGCGCGCGGTCCATAGCAGAGATTGTTGCATCACTCGCGGCCACCATCGTTAACTGGCAGAAGGCCTGTATCCAATTGACCAACGTTTGCTGCCCTTGATGGGCGAACGAGCAGCTATAGGACAGATACAGTATTGCCAGAGATCCTAGATCCCGATTTGCAGGGATAGCGACGCGACAGATGACACTGTCCAGCCAGGTCGTTGGGTCTTCACGATCACGTCCAGTAGGAGTCTGAATCCAGGAGGGGCGCCTCTCCCCTTCCACTGCGCTCGTCACATCTGCACGAGAGATGGGTGAGCTCAGGTGGGGGGACTGCAGAGGTGCAGCTGACGCCTGCGTAACCGCCCACACATGGGGATAGTACTCCGTATGCTGAGGATATCCAAAGGCATCATCTGCAGCAGCCGAAATGAATGGTATCCAGCTGGAGAAAATTTTCCAGGCCCCGATTACGCTAGTGTCTTGGAATCTTATTGATCGCACATTCACACAGTGTTCCTTAATAAACGAATAGTTTCAAATATCGGAAAGACCGGACGACAAGAATGACAGCACGAGTGGCTGCCATCCTTATCTCGAGCTGGCAGTCCGGCCGGGGCGAACAACGATAAGAATCCCGAATCGCGGCGAATAATCCCATTCACATTCATGGACATTAGAGCTCACGAGGGATCGGCACTCGGACGTCCACCCGTATGAAGAAATGGGGACGTGGGTTTTGCGATTGGCAAACCCCCTTGCCGGCATGTGTATCTGCACATCGCTTTGTCCAGACCGCGATCTGTGGAGATGGGCAAGGACGAATGAACGAGGTGTGGCTGATGACGTGGCTTGGTCGCCTCCTTCCCGCCCTCTCGGCCTCTCGGCCTTCTCCCCTGGTCACACGCATGGGCAAGACGGTGCGGGCCAGTTCTGAAGCTGCCATTGCCAGTTTCCTTACGTTGCAAAACCCTCGAGCACTGGAATGCGAACAATAGCACGGCTGGGCCGACCTTACGCTTTCGTTGCCACTGTAGGGTTACCAACGACTCGTGGACAAGGAAGAGTACGTATGTTGCCGGACGAGATAGAGCTGCGAGACTTGTTTCTTGCAATTTGGCTGACTACAACAGGGGCATACAAGCACATGCTTTGTCAACGGCCAATTCTAAACCATCGAAGTCTCGCCTCAAGAAGCTACTTGGAAGTTTGTACCGTGATCTGAACCAGGAAACCATCAAGAGAAGGTGACTCCTCATTCGGAGACAAACTCGGCTGCAGCAGTTTGCGGGCCTGGGTCTCTGATTTACTTCCACAACAGTCCTCTAAATGCTCATTTTGCACTTGCGGTACTGACAGATTCTGGACAACCGACTTGAGGGGCACTTCGCCGGATTCCTGCCACCGTTCCACAGCAGTTCGCCGTAGCTTTCCATGAGCGTCCCGATGAAGTCCGTCGCCATCAAGCACATACGTATATATGTGGTGGACGAACCTAGAACCAGATGTTATGTCAAAATATCCTGCTGGCATTGTAATTCGAGGTTGACACTGCAGCGGGCATGCAATTGCGACACACACAACGCTCTCTCAGCTCTCCCCCATCAACTTCCAGAACTTGGCGACGTATGTCACTTGACATCTGGCTTCACGCCTGACCAGTCCCTCCATCGATCGATGAAGGATCAAGACGTCTGTGTTCTGCGATCCAGAGACAAGATTGCCTCTTCCTATAGTGCGGCTGGGAAAGCTAGCAACTCGTGAAATTCTTTCGGCTATCGTCCAGAACGTCAAAGTAAGAAGCTGAAGTATCACACCAAATCCGCGTCGACCCGATATCGCCACCAGGCAGGAATGACGAGCTCCACGACTAAAACGGTTCCGGATTATAGCTATCAGCGAGATTTCCACCTTTGCGTTGAATTATACACTTGTATTGGAGAGCTCCCGAGCCAGGGCACGAGCGCTTCCTCCTCTTTTACTACTCACAGCGTGGCAGCTTGGACCTTCGCAAATGTGACGATAAACGCATCCTTCAACGCCATTGAGGCTTCTTCACGTCCGGTCAATTTGGCACATCAGGTGGCAATTTTCTACTGGTCTGGCCATGATACAATATCTTAGTCATGCGTCAGACGGACCCTCCACACCGCAGCGAGATGGGATGCTACTCGATCAAGTTACGATCCCTACCTTCATCATCTGTCATTGGCATTACGGCAAGTCTTTTGGCCAAGAAACACAATTTTCACCACTGGCTGTAAATTACATTCCATTTGAGTCGAACAATCCTGCAGAGGCACCAATACGGGGTTAGCAAAATCGCATTCAACGAAGCCGATCGTCTGGCTGTACGGCAATTGATGACCGTTTACACATTGCAAGGATGACTACTAATGGCGTTGACACGCACACACAAGGAGACGTAGACACAACGACCAAGAAAAAAAAAGAAAAAAGAAAAATTTTCCCAAGAGCATCGCAAGGAAAGGTAAGTCGCCAGGGGCTCATGAACGAGCAAAAAAAATGTTCTGCAATTCACCCGATTATATAGGAAAAGCCCGATGCGGGGGTCGAACCCGCAACCTTGAGATTACGTGTACTCGTAAGAGTCTCACGCTCTACCGATTGAGCTAACCGGGCTGGATCAGAACATCCGTGTACCTCGACGGAGGCATTCACACTATTATAGTATATATACCTATATTATTCTTCGATACCATCGTTTGGGTTGCTGTTGAAACACAATAACTACCTGCTGGCTCCAACGCGACAGTCATCATTAGCTTCGTAGTGATCTCGGACACGATGGATGAGGTCAGATGAGCTTGTTGCTCGCAAGTAGAAATCCACAGCAAACCACTTCGAACAAGCCAGTCGTCAACAGGATCGTCTCCGTGCATCAGTCGTCTTCCCAGTCAAAGACGAGCGCAACCCAAATACACCTGACGAGGGCCAAGCCTGGCTCGAACACGTCGACGCCGAGCACGCATCGCCAAGTGACTACCATTCACCAACTGGTAGCTTTGCGCCCACGACAAATCACCAACCAGTCTCCAAACATCACGCATCACTACCGGCATACATGATGAATGTATCGGCATTTCACGTCCAATTCTTCATCTAGCCTATCGAAGCCAACTAGACACGGCGAAGTGACAATGCCGTTTCCCATCCTATCCTCTACCGCGGGTGCGCCGTTGGTCACTTCTGGTCTGCGCTTGACTTTGTCCAAAATTTGAAAATCATCCAGAGAAATCCCCCCATTTTTTGCACCGTCGTGCGCGTGCCGCTGGGCTGGGTCTCCTGACCTAGCGCATTATTTTCTGAGCCCATGTTTTTTTTCGTCTTCTCTCTCTTGTTATTTATTCAGTTGATGCAGAGTTATGTCACCGCGTGCTCTGACCCCTGAGATCATTCGGCACGGCAGCAGGCGCGGCTGAATTACGCATGACGTTCTAGCAGCATGTAGTAAAGCCTTGGGCTCCGTTGGGCGTCTCTGAGCGGGCTTCTCGTTCATGGTTCGATTCCCAGCCTCTGCAGCTCTCCCATCACGGCAGACTTTGTATTGATCTTCTTGACCTGCGTGTCCTCGAGCTTCTGTCCCCCCGCAAGTCGCATCTCCAGGTCCTCAATAGCGCGGATCTTCTTCATC
Organism: Aschersonia sp. MBC 735; assembly: GCA_030783925.1. Lineage (NCBI taxonomy): Eukaryota > Fungi > Ascomycota > Sordariomycetes > Hypocreales > Clavicipitaceae > Aschersonia > Aschersonia sp. MBC 735. Next base: position 51,040 of record JARJRV010000525.1, on the reverse strand, counting down.
AGGCTCCTGATCTTCTTGTCCCTGGGATTTTGCGAAGCATCAGCTTCCTCGGGTGAGAGAGCTGCGCCTCCTTGGTGAGCTGAAAAGTTGCTCTGCGGCCCGGCCTGGGAGCGTTGTGCTTGTTGCACGTCGCTGCGATTCCGAGGGGTACCGTTGTTTCGTGATCTACTTCGATGATCCCGGCCGTTACCATTGGCAGGGCCTGGCGTCTCGGGACTTCTCGCTGGCGTACCAGCACGATTGTCGTACGGGGCGAGGCTGGCGCCGCCGTTCGGTTCGAATTCAGCGCGACCTTCCTGATGTGGCTTTTTGCCGCGTTTCTTCTTGTTTTTCCTCGCTCCTTCGTCGCCGAGGCCTTCGGCACCAGGCACGTTCCTTGTAGCGGGAGATGAGTCGGCCAGCTCGGCGCCCGGAATGCCGCGTCGAGGACGCATGGGACCGACATTATGTTTGCCGTTAGACACGACATGCGCAACACCGCCCTCATCTTCGCGTTTGAAATGATTGGGCGTCGCATTTCCTCTGGCTCCGGGCGGCCGATAGGGTCCAGACGGCTTGCTTGGCGTCTGAGGAGCAGGAGCCGAGGCGTGAGGTGTTGGCACCGGGTCGAGTGGATCGCCGCCAGCTACGCTCTCCAGAGTCGCCGGTCGCCATGCGACGTTGTACAGCTCGATCATATCTTCATTGTACATAAGAGTTCCGCCGACGTGCCAAAGCTTGACGCCGTTATCAACACGAAGGCGCGGAGACGTTGTGGCCGTCATGATGTATCTACTGTCCGGACTCCATTCGCAGACACTCGGGCTTCCGCTCTGTATGGTGCAAACTTGTTGATAATCCTTTTCCAGGTCATAAACGTCAATCTGACCGGCCATGTTACCGAAACCAGCAATGAGAACGAAGCGTGCATTAGGAGAGAAGATGACCGTGTTGCGCGGACGGACAGGAAAGGTGTGTTTGGCAGCAGCACGATCATTAAAAATGGTGGCCATCGGTGGTATGGTTCCGTATACAACAGCAAATTCACTCGAGTTTGGAGACCACGACACGTCGTGAATGGGTCCTGCCTTATCGAGCGTGACTCGAGCATCAAACGCGCCATTGGTACTCAGCAGATACAGAGTCGTCTCGCCGTAGTAGCTCTGTCCAGACTTGTCGACGTCTGTCTGCGCCAGAACAAGCAGCGAGGAACCGCGTTTGTTCCAGTGGAAATGGACTTTGTCACCCTTGAAGAAGGTTTTTTGCGATATGGGTTTTTGAAACATTGGAACGTTGTACACTTGGACAGCGGCCGGTTGACCCTAGGGCAACGATGGGTCAGCAAGAGGCAGGATGGCAAATGGTCATCTGACATCTGCGAGACAAATTGTGACGTACCTTTCTCCCGGGCACAAAAACGGCGACCGCGTGACTTTGGCTGCCAGGTGCGAGAGCAAATTTGGCCACCCCCTCCACCCTCAGTTTGTTCCAAACAGTGACAAGGTCATGACTCTCGTGAAATTGAACCTCATTGGTGACCAAGCGGGCGCAATACTTTTCGTCAGCCGTGTATTGGAAGTTGCCAATGTCCTGTTGTTTTTGGACAAAACGGCCGATGGGTATCTTGTCGGCCCCGGCAACGCCGTCTTCCACTGTACGCCAAAGTTTGAGGTTCTTGGTCGCGTCACCGTTCTCGTCCTTGGCTGGCCGTTCCCAGGTAATGATGAAAGTGGCTTGGGGCGAGAAGCCGAGCTCGTATACGTTGAGAAGTGGCAAGACGAGAACGGCGCTGCCCGTGGCAGCCTCGACGACGGTCACCAACTCGGAGCTGGCCCAACCAAAGAATTTTCCACATGGCGAGTATGCGATGCACCGCAAATTCCCCTCAGGCTTGGCAAATCCTTCGAGGGGCTCATAGATGGGCGCGGCGTCGAAGATGCCAATCGTCTTCTGCGTCCGGTACGCAAATTGCAGTGGAGAAGCCATGGCTAGTCAAAGTCACAGATTTTCCAGAGACAAATTCAATTTTGCGGTCGATCCCGGGCTGCCTGTAGATGTTTTCTGATGCAGTGTCCTAATTTTGATGCACAACTAGCGTCCTGATCAGTCCGTGGCGTCTCGTGGATTTTGGCCCCCTGAATATCGGCGGCACAAATCACGGGACGGCGATAGGTCATGCAACAGCTGAGACCCAAGTACGAGGCTTGTGATGGTCAAGCGTGGCAGACGGAACTTGCACAATGTGCACGGAGCTGATGATGACGGCCTCTTTTACGCGCTTTGTGCGGCTCGCTTGCAGCAAGTCTGAGATCAGCGACGCAATGACCAGGCTGCTGAGACGTCTTCCAAGTCGATCGGCTTGCGAAACCCGGCGTTTTTGTGTTCCAATGTCGAATGTCCGAGGAGCGACGGCGCGGATGATTGGAACTGGCGCAATCTGCCAACAGGGAAGAACGACAACCACGGCGATGGGTGAGACCGGGCGTTTCGGAGTCGGCGTCGAAGGATCAAAGAATTAGAGGAAACAAAATGCAGGAAGAGGGTAGGACAAGAATGACGCCCAGGAGGGATGAATTGACAACGTCGGCGGCGATGCCGTTGTGCTGTCGGGCTGGGATGAGGAGAGGGGAAAGTGTGAGAAAGGGCAAGCCAAAGGGCGGCCGGTGACGGTGGGCAGAGAATGGACGCTTTTTCACGTCGTATCGATTTCCGTGTGTTTTTCTTTATTTTTTTTTCCTCAAAGTAATTTTCCCCCCACCCTCTTTGAGTTTACAGTGTCCGTTTTGGGCCGGGCTTGAAGCGCGCAGGCCTCCTCCAGCCACACACAGCCCCTCCACCAATCCGCGTCCTCCATTGCGGCCCCCGCCGAGCCTGTGCAGTTCCCACCTCGTGAGTTTCCCCCCGGCATCGCGCAGCACGTTATGCCTGCTGCATGCTACGTATTATAATAATATTGACAGGATGCGGACCCTGCCTGCCTTTGTCTTGGATGCAAAGGGAAGTGGGGGAGAGACCAAGGGGCCTTGGTTCTGCATCAAAGCATGCTGCGTGACAATACCGAGCGGCGGATGTCTCCGTCGTCATGTCGATTTGCATTACGCTCCTTTCACCTCCGGGGATTTGTCTTATGCGCATCCCCATCCCCGTTTACCGAAATGAACACTGCATGCAGAGCTGCTTGCCCCTGCACTTGCAGTCAGTCTGCTCAAATGACGCCCTCAGCGAGATGCTCCGACCAACCCTATACGACATGGGACGGCATACACCACCGTGCTTGGGTTGCGACAACATTGTACGTGTCCCCGGCATTGCATCGGCTTCTCGGCAGTGGCTCACTCACTTTTTCTGATGGAGTGGAAATCCTAATAATCGGCGGAGGATGTCGCTGGTCACCACACCACATTGGCTGTTGCCCACCGCCGATGTTAAGCTCGACATCGGCGTCAGAACGCATGGGGCATCGTCTAGAATGTGACTGGTCGCATAACGCCTTGATGATGTAATCGTTGTTGAACACACGACAGACTTGACCTTGTGCCTGTGGTAGCATGCCTCTGATCAACCTCGGCCTGCACCAAAACCCTATTGGCTCCTCGCAGCACCGTTGGGGGAACCCGGCTGCCCACATGCTGCTACAGACGCCGTCGCAAAAACCTTCGCAGGTCGTGACATCAAAATCGAGTTACTTTACCATCTTTGCATTGAACTAGCAATTACTCTTCACGATGGTGACTGCCGATTACGCCAGTATGGCAACAATTCCATCCAGCATGACCGCTTCATCGAAGTGACTCACATATAAATCTGTTGCAGGCATTTGGCTTCAGGCCATCCACGAGCTGTCCTCAAGTGTATGAGGTACCGCGAGTGACATGGCAGACACAACAGTCCCTGGAGCTTGGGGCATAACAATCGTCTAATCTGCTTCATCTTCGAGACCTTGTCCGGGCACTACACGAAGGGTGGCGCAAGATCGCCAGCAAAACCGCATTAGCCATCATCATCACTCGTCCCGAAATCGACGTGGCCATTGGCTGACCCGACCGAGTCAATCTACTAGTTCCTTATCGTCCCTTCCATTTTTCTTTCCATCCGCCTTTCTCGAATAACCACAAGGCCTCAGTTGCGTAGGCTCGACTGCCACGATGGCCGCCCTGACCGGCAGCCGCCTCCATCAGGCTCTCCAGTACCCTGCCCTTCTTGACCGCAGCCCAGGTACCCATAGCTATTGGGTCGTCTTCAGTCTTGCCCCATTCGCCTCGTCCCAGCCGATATAGAATTCTGCCTAGCGTTTGATAGGCCATACATCGTTGCGCAGGCACAGCACTTCTGGCCAGGCGCGCTAATTCTGCCACGGTGTATCCCGCGGCCTCCGGAGCCTCACCGTGATGATGCAGACCTTTTGTTGATGGCACGGAACGACTGACTCGGGGTGAAAGGAATCGACCTCGGAAGTCGAAACGGAGGGCAGATATCGCAATCTCGGGATGAGGATAGTATGGCGAATCCTTGTCCGCAGGGCTGTCAGTGGTGGGAACTGGCGCCATCCACGCGAGCTTGCTGGGGTCGGCGGGCAAACTTGGGAAGTACTTTTCGTGCAAAGTTGACAAAAAGTTGGGGTCTACGGGATCAAGATCCGGGAGACTAAGTGGCGTGGGAAAATGCGTTGATTTGGATAGATCAGTGATTGGGAACAGATCGACGGGTATTTGTGACGGCGCCTCGTCTTCGTCATAGTCATCTGCGATTTTTCTTGACGAACTCCTAGTCTGCTCTACTATGCGTGGACTTTGAAGTTTTCTATCTGGTGTGTCATGCGCCTGAGCGTCCTCTTCAACGTGCGATGCCTTGATCTGAGGCTCGGAAGCCGTTCGCATTCGATCGTCGTGCTCCTGTTCGCGCACGTCAAACGGCGAGGGCTCGGGCGAGGGCTCGTCAATTTGGGCGCGCTGCAGCAACCGCTGAATGAGTGCTGGGTTCAGGCCATTCATCAGATCATCCTGGGCCTGTGCGATTTCTTGTGCTGTCATGCCGGCCAATCTTTGTCGATTTTCGTCATCTATGCGTATTCTTTCTGCCTCATCAAAGTTGGCCTTTCGAGACACGTCGGATATCTGAGCATGCTGAGCAAGCTCATTGGGACTGGGCGCGGTTGAAGTGGCATCTTGTTGAACGCTCTCTGCTTGTCTTTGTTTGAATGCAGAAGATTTCCATCGCCTCTTATGTGACGGGAAGCCGCTGGTTGAGGTTGAAAATCCGGTGAATGCCACTGACTTCTGATCGGGCGAGTCCCTCTCCACGATATCTCCGATCTGGGCTGTCGATTCCATCATGAACAAAGAGGTTTTTGGGCACCTTCCAATCGATAGATTGGACCGAAAAAAAACGAACTCTGCTGCAGTCAAGTACTAAGTACTTTAACAACAGCGGGGCCTTGGCCCTGGAGTGCGAGCCAGCTGACAAAGAGCATCGCTGCGGGGCCGCCCCTTGTCGTAATAGGTTCCGTAGGTTCCGCCTCCCCGGGAACCTCTTCATTATTCGAAGGCATCTGGGTAACTCCCTTATTAGTGAGCTCACATCAGGCAAGCAGCTTGTGCATGTGAATCTCATCTAGACGGGACATGCACAGTCCAGACTGGACTTGTTGCCGCGCAGTTACAACCGTAGGTCCCCGTCGGCAAGCCCCGCGTGATGTCAGCAGCATACTACCGCTCGAGCTCGATAAGCGCGACACAAGACGCCATTACTGATGGCGCGCTCCAGGGACCCGACTAATTGTCCCTCGTCCGTATTTTGAAAAAAAAAAAAAAAGACGCCAACGTCTGAGTTCCAGCTACCATCGTGTGCAATGTAAATGTTATTCTACAGAGAAAATGTCTTTGCTGCCAGCATCTGCTATTATACTCAATCACCATGCAAGACTTGTGGCTGCTCGCCAGGTCTGAGAGGCGGCGGCGTTGGCGAGAACACCGCCACAACTGCTCCAGACTTATGGGCCAGCGGATTTTCCCGGACAGGAACATCTTCAATATGTCGACTACTTCCAAGTATTTAGGTTCTTGGTACTCGGGTACTTCGAGTTTCTATCTTAAGTCAGTTAGTACTTAAGGAAGGTAGGTCCGCTCATGCAAGATGCTCCGCATCCTCTATATCTCCATGATCTCACTCACTGCGGACTGATTAATGACTGACACTGCGATACGCATTCGCTCAAGCTCGGCTCCGGTAGTTAGTTGAAAGCGTCGATACGCGCCAAACGTAGTAAGAACATGCGCGCACAGGTTAGTCTTCAAAGATGAAACTCTACATAACGGAGAACCGCCCAAGAGACAAGCAATGTTATAGATGATCTGAGTTCTGGGCCGGCCTCACTATGATTACCATGAGTACTTACACAAGGCAGCCTCTCACAGCGTTTTCTACCCCTTTCTCCTATCGTCAGCCGTCATAGCGTTGCAAGCGCGAGTCCTCGCCCGCCCTGTTTCCATCATACTAAAGTAGCGTCAGGTAAGCACAAGGTCAATCGCGCCTGCAGAAAAGGCGCATGCTATTGGTGAGTGAACATACAGAGTGTAAGGTATGCTTCGTGAGCGGTTGTACATAAATACTCGATTCAAGCGACATGCGAATGAAGAACCAAATCCATAGAAGACTGACTACACGCGCGCGACCGCGCTGGTACCCCAATCGGTCGGGTCTGCGGCCCGCGCTTATCTGACACAAGACATGGGCGGGCTTTGTTTGCTGTACGAGGAAAAGAGTGTGGCATCCTTACACAAGTACCAAATTTAGGCCAGCGTAACAGACCCGCTACCTCGGCAAATGGCCAAACCCGGCCCGCCGCCGCCGTGTTTGCCCGCCGACTGATGCGAACCCGCTGTGTGATTCGCCGGCTGGAGCGGCCGGGCTTAAACAGGTGTGTGCCATCTCGCACCCACTTTTGCGTCTGGCCCGAGCTTCTTTTCCAACCTTCTTTCTTTCCAACGACTTTTTTTTGGGTCCCGATTACGTTGCAGCGACCACACGGCGTGTCACTGGGTGGGGGCTGGGTTCAGCATCGTGCTCGTGCGTGCAGGAGGATTCGCCGTGCCGAACGTGTTCGATAACGGGGGGCGATTCCCTGCAGCAGAAACCTGCTGGTGTGTGTATGATCGCTCGTCTGTTGATGAAGCGATCTGCCGAGCTTTGGCCGGCGCTGGTTGTCACTGAGTGTCGCTTGCGTCGAGATTCGGTGGAAGCTGTAGCAGTGATACTCCGTCACACTCCCTGCTCCGGAAGCAGTTCCTTTCTCTGCACACCCGTGGGCAGCTCTGCATGTACCCCAGGAAGACTGACCGAACGGCGAGTCCTCACCCAACGGGGTCACCTTGCGGGGCCCTTGGCCCTCCCCGATGGTGTTTTCATCTTTTTTTAAAACTCGTGAGACCATTGCCAGAACGCCCTGATGACACATCTCTCTTCCTTCCCGTGGTCATCCTGTCATCTCCGTCCTCCTCGGTGGTGATGGTGGTCTGCATGTCTTGGTCCCCCCCCCCAACGATCCTCGCTTACTCGTCCTCTCCTTCTTGAGCTGTTTTCTACTTCCCCTTCCTGTCCATTTCCCTCCATCCCCGTTCCCCACGGCGGCGCCCTCGCTGACGCCCTGCTCGAGCCTCCTTGGTGCAGCCGGCCATGTTTGAATCATGGTGGTCAGGCCATGCTTTGATTCTCTGCAAATCTAGTTCGACATTACCGTTTCTGCCGTCATGCCCCGGTTTTCCCAATCCTGATGAGTATAGTGCATGTCGCGCAGTGGAATAAGAAATGTTGTTTCGTAAAGTAGTTCCGAAAAAACTGCAGCCATCCCCAAATTCCAGCCCCCGTGCCATCCCATCATCGTTCCCCTCGATTTTCCCCTTCTCTCTCCCCCTTTCCACTTTTGACTCCTTCACCACAACACCCGCGCAAAATCGACCGCGCTCTCGGCCTGATTGCATCGATTTGCCTGTGGCGCCGCATCTGCGTCATCGTCAAAAGTGCATCATTCAGTGCGGCTTTTCCTGGAGCATCCGGTACTGCGCTCAGAACACTGCCGAACCCGCGTCTGGTGCACCTTTACCACGCTGCAGCTGGTGCACTGGTTGTCCCGATTGCTCACGGTCTGGTTGGTGAGGCTATTCCCAACCTCACTCTCTCTCTCTGCCGTTGGCAATTTTCGAAAGGAGGGGGGGTGTCCCTGCGTGCGTGTGTCTTTTGGCCCCACGCTTGCTGCTGCTACTGCTCGCCTGCGCGCGCCCACCCGCACTTTATTGCACGACCAGCCAGCCAGTCACGTCGCTCGCCTGGATCCACGCATGCCCCACCGGTGCTGGTGAACGGCCGGTCGAGCAGCGAGCCTCACCTCACGCGACGGCGCATCTCGAGCACGACACGGCCCGTTTATCGTGGTTACCTTTGTCTTCCTAATTCTTTTTTCTTTTTTTTCTTTTCATTGTTTCTACTGCTGTGTGGCGATGTAAATTGGGCCAAAGTTCTGTTTTGTGTTGTCTTGTGCCCAGCTATTTCTTTGTCCTGCTCGTCCTGTATCTGGCATCTACCACTGCTGCGCCGACTCTGCTTTCGCATCTCGCGGCTTACTACGAGGTTGGCCACTCATGTGCAGAATACAATTTGAGCCATCGCCATCCAATTTTTCGAGCTCGAGGCTCTCCTCCATTGAGGCCTCCTCTTTCGCATCTCTTCTCGCCCAGCCGTCGCCGGTGCAGGGCCGGCCTCGGAAGCTCCTCCCAACTTGGCGGCGCACCGTCCTGGATTGTTGCTATACACACATATCTTACCCGAGTTGATCAAGTCTATGCAGACCGTACTTCCCGTGGCTATGGAACAGGATCGAGCCGAGATCGTCGTCAGCGACCAATCCCCAAGACAGCATCCGCTAAACTTTCAATCATACCAACAAGCACATCAAGCACAACAGCAGCCGCGGCAACCTTCGCCGAGCGACAGCAGCACGCCTAGTGGGCGCAATCCCTCGAAACGTTATGAACTTGTCGATGGGCGCTGGGTGCAGTTGACGGCAGCCGGCGTGCCACGGAAAAAACCTGGCCGAAAACCAGGCACGATCGTGAAACCAAAGCCGGACGATGGCGACCCGAATAAGATACGCAAACCCCGGAAACCTCGTGATCCCAATGCACCACCTATACAGCGTAAACGGAAGACAACCTCTGCTTCGGACGCAGAGATTGATTCGGACGCTTCGAGGACCGTCTCTAACCATCCCCCCAACGTGTCATCGCCCTCACAACAGCACGCTTACTACGAGTCTTCTCCTAGACTGCTCAAGAGGGAAGCATATCCAAGTTCTATGCAGAGCATTTTGAATGCCGATCCGCCGCCCACATCTCCGTCGACGAAGACCGCCGCCCCCTTGCGCACCAGCGGCCTGAGTTACGATCCGATCCGTGGCAACTACGACCCTGTGCGAGAGACTCTCACCTCTCGCATCTCGAATCCAAATCCCTACCAACCCACCGCTGCATCACCACGCGTGCCAACACAGACGTCCATTAGGTCTCCCTCGATAGCAAGCTTGATAGAACCACAGACCCGACCGGTCGCATCTCCTTCCCAAGCGAAACCGCCCGAACCCCCGGCGCAAGTTCGAGCTCGAGCCGTCGACACACCTTCCAAGCCGGCCCCCCCATCACTACGCGTCGCGCCCGCTTCCACGTCCAAGCAGACCGCGGCGCCGGAGACTGGAAAGGACGACGCGGCCGCATCCGCACCCGCACCCGCACCCGCACCTGCACCTGCATCCGCGCCCGCGCCCGCGCTGCGCCCTGTGGTGAACCAAGCCAACTTCACCACAATTTCCAATGGACCGATCCGTAAGACGTCCCCGAAGCCAAAGTCTACCACCGGCGTGTCAACGCCTCGAACGGACACCCTTGATGACGTCCAGGAAAGCTCAATCCTCGACTTCGGAAAGGCGCGGCCCGGCGAGGAGTTCCAGGCCCCTACCATCGTTCTCCACATCCCTATCAAGGCCGGAGAGACCAACAAGCACGTCAACTTCATGCGTCTTGCCGAAGAGCGGTATGGCTGGGACGCCCTGCATCCGCGACTGGCCGCGAATAGAGACCGCAAGGCGCGTATTGCTGCAGCTACTGCTTCGCTCGAAAAGGCAGAGGTCAGCCGCGAGTCTGGGGATGAGATGTCCCTGGACCTTTCCGACGGCGAGGCAAGCAACCCAGAGAATGGTGCTGCCAGCGGGCCGGATGCGCCGCTCAAGCCAAAGAAGAAGAGAAACTTCAAGGAAGACCAGTACGACGTGGATGACGAGTTTGTCGATGATTCCGAGTTGCTCTGGGAGGCGCAAGCTGCGGCCAGCAGAGACGGATTTTTTGTCTACTCGGGGCCTCTCGTGCCAGATGTCGAGAAGCCCGCAACGTGAGAGCAATCCTTAGCTACCCTGTCATATGAGCCTGAGCTAGCAAACTGACAATGGACCTACAGACCCTTTGAAAGACCCAAACGCGGGCGTGGCAGTCGTGGCGGTCGACTGGGCCGCGCAGGCGCGTCTAGAGGAGGCGCAGGAACCGGCCGCGGAGGCGGTCCGGGATCTCGTGGAGGCAGCGTCACTCGAAAGCCGCGCATAACAAAGGCCGAGAGGTTACAGCGCGAGCGGGAGAAGGCTGAGCGAGAAACCTTGGCCCAAGCCCCGAAGGCGTCGACCAACGGTCACGCTGTTCAACCTCCCACACCGTCGTTTTCCGTCAAGGAACTCGTCAAGGAGACGAGTGCTTAGGACGCTGGATCACAGCGAGCACCCATTTTCTGTTTCTTCTTCCTTCTGTAGTTCTGCAAGAGAACCAAACTCGTCTGCCCAAGTGCGGAGGCGAATGTGATGATATGGCGGTCGGAGCATCATCGTCTGCACCAACACAGAGACAGGGGCTGATGGCATTTCATCCTACCGGACCGCCCCTCTGTTTCCTTTTTTTTTGGTCCTTTTTTCCCTCCTCCCATTCCTCATCCATGGATGTTATTCTTTGTCTCTGGAGCCTGCATTACCCAGCATCCCGGCTCTCCGAAAGGCCGGGGTCTTTCCTCTCCCTCTTTTTATTTAGAAAGGCTCTTAGTTTCTTATCTCGGGGGAGTTTTCTTCCCGGCACAACACGATTACCGGCTGTGTTGTATAGTCTGGCGTTGGGATGGCGACGCTTCTTGCCGCCTCGTCCTGCCTGATGGCGGACCTTTTCTGCCGTCCTGTATCTGTATGAAGAAGAGTGCGTTGAGTATCGCTCGGGCAAGGATACCCTGCCAGGAGGCGGATGGTGGGACACATCGGATGTTTGGGCGTAGTGATGTCGGACTCGCTCTTGTTCTGTACGTAAAGAATGGGACGGGAAAGGGGGTGGGAGGGGCTATTATGTGAATTTTTCACATACATACTTGCTTTGCCGCCATTGAGAAATCAAAGAGCATGTCCCGCTGCATTATTGTGCGTTACGGAACCTGGTCACTTTCTAGCCATATACGCTCTCCAACCACTTGTGTCTTGTCCCTTTGCCGCAACGTCTCACATGGTGGCCTGCATTCGCGAATGGGCCCATGACCGTCAACTACGCAGAGGGCAAGAACCCCCGATAATACAACCTATGCGATGCTAAATTCAGGAATCTCGCCCGTCTCGTTCTTCTGCTCCCCTCCAACGGTGTAAGTGGCGCGCCACCGCAACTTGACGGCCTCGACTCTCTGCGTGCGGTTGCCGGTGTGCCAAATGTCGGCTTCTTGCGTGATGCCTCGACTTTGCTTGGGTGCTAGGTCCCTGCCCGTTTGGGGCTTTAGCCATTGCAGCTCGTAGCCCTGCGTTGGTCAGCGACGGACAAGGGGGAAGAAGGGGGGAAGGGGAGGTCTGACTTTGGTGACTGCGAGTTGGAAGTTGAGCTCTGTGATGGGTTGGGCCGAGTTGTTGGAAAAGGCAAAGGCCATGTGTATTGCGTTACTGGCGGGGGCGCGGCCGGCGAGGAAGTCTGTCCGCAGGAGGGACTGGTTGATGGTGCCGCGGTGTTCTTTGGGCTTGGCTGATGCGGCGGTGGGTGGTAGGGCCGACGAGAAGTTCCACTCGTCGTCGTCGTCGTTTTTGGGCGGGGGGGCTCGTTGGGATGGAGGCGGCGTGTACGTTGATGGAGGGGATACCGCGGAGGTGAGCGCCGCGAAGGGATCAGAGGGTTGCTGCGCCTTGGCGGGCGGCTTTGGTTGCTGTTGGAACGAAGGCTGCGGCGTGCTTGGTTTCGAAGCTGCTGGCGTGGTGAAGGAGGCGAATTGCGAGAAGGATGACGTTTGGTTGGATGAAAAGTTGGCGTTTGCACTGCTGTCTTGAGTCACGGACGACAAGAGCGCGGGACCGGGAATATCTGTCGCGAATGGTCATGTTGGTCAGTCAAGCTGCAATGTCCGCACCCTGCGATAATAAGCTCACTTTGATTGGCCCCAAAGCCCAGCGCGATTGTGCCGCCCTGGCCAAAAGTACTTGAGCTGCCGCCGATGTCCAGGCCGAGCAGGTCATTCTCCAGCCCGCCGGCCTGCGATGCGGCGCCTGCAGCTGTGCCGTTGCTGCCGTTGCCGTTGCTGGACGCGTCGGCGTCAAAGTCTATCAGGGAGAGCTCGTTGGCTGCGTTGCCGGCGGCGCTGGAGGATTGATTCGTCGTCGAAAACGGAGGGGGTGCTCCGGCCGCGATCTTGGCAGCGCCGTCCATGTCACCCTTCTTCATCAACTTGTATCTCTCCACGGTCCGGTGGATGCTATCGTTGATCTCCAGCAGCCGGGCAACGGCTGCATGGTCGTCCGACTCCTCCTCGCACATTTTTTGAATCTTGGGCTGCGCGCTCTGCAAAGCCGACGCCAGCTCGCTGAAGACGTCTCCGTCTGACATGGTGTCGCCCGGCTTGAATGCCTCCAGTCGTTCTTCCAGGAGCCTCGCTTTGGCTTGGATCTTGGACACCTCCTCGGCAGCCTTGGCGCGGTAGTCAGTCTTGGATCGGGTATCGTAGCCGGCCATGACCTTCATGAGGCGGTTGGCTTCTCGAAGATCATCGGGCGAGCCGCGGCGGATGAGCTCCTGCAGCTTGGCCGACTGCGCCTCCTTTTCCTCCTCCTCCATCTCTTCGGCCGATTTCAAGTTCTGGACAATCCATTAGGGACGACGATGCGAGAAAATGGGGACAGGTTTGACAGGCACTCACGTCACTCGGATTCAAGACGGCCGCATCCTCGCGCCGCACCTCGGGAAACATGTAGCCCTTGTAGCTGAGAAGACGGTGCATGTCCCGGATGAAGCCCAGGTCCTCCTTGTACCGACTCGTTTCGCATATCGTGAGGCGCCACTCCTCGATGGCCTCGAGGATTCTGGCCTGCACCCTGGTCGGTCGCATGGGCGGACGCTCGGGAAAACGACGAACCAGCTCATTGAGAAACTCCTTTGTGCTGATCTGCAGGTGGAAGGGGTAGCCGCAATTCTTGACACAGATGTCAAGGAGACTGAGAGCAAGGAGGGCGACGTTGGGATTTCGGTGGTTGATGTAGCTGACGATCATGGTGGCGGCCTCACGCGGAGCAGAGCCCTTTTTGCCATTAATCAGGTCGGCAATCTCCAGGCTGAGGGCGAGATTGGGCTCATAATTCTCGGGACTGCAGGCACCCTGGATGAATCGCTGGAGCTGCGAGGGAGCGTGGCCGAAGTCGGTCCAGCGGTCCCGAGCGGCGGCGGCTCTCGCCGATGCAGCCTCCATTTGTGTGCCGGTGAATGCTTGGGAGATGTCCAAGTCAACAGGTCGAGATGGATGGCAGGTGACGGGGTCGATGGGAGCAATTCGTCAACAGTGCCTCATGGCGGGCTGTAGAGACGGGACGACGAGGGGCGCTCAATGGAGATGCAAAGCAGCAGCCCAGTCCAAGGTCGAGAAAGAGAAGGGTGGATGATTTTGTTGCGTTGATGGGATGGTGGACAGAGAGGAGGGCGCAGAAAATGGTGAGAGAAGAAACGAGGCTTAGAGTTGGCAGCAGCAGCAGCGGTGGCTGTCGTCGAGCCCCGCGCCAAGGCCACGCCAACCCCCACCACCATCATCCATCCACCGGCCATTTTCCATTTTACATTTTCCCATCTTCCACCGCCCCCTCAAATGTGTCGTCGCTTTTCTGCCACTGGCTCACTGGTGTACATCATACCCGCGAACCGCACATAGTTCCGTTTTTCTTTCCATTCTCGCCGGCCCACATGGTCAGACACAAAAAGGACTTTGCCGCCAGAGGCAAACGGGGCGGCGGCGGCGGCTTCAGAAATGCTCGCCACCACGATCACCATCGCGATCATGTAAACGTTGACGAAGATGACCACGATCACGACAGCCGGCCCGCCAAGCCGCCCTTCAAAGCAGCCTGTTGGGATCTGGGCCACTGCGACCCCAAGCGCTGCTCCGGCAAGAAGCTCATGAAGCTGGGCCTCATGCGCGACCTGCACATAGGCCAGCGTCACAACGGCGTCATCATCACCCCCAACGGCCGACAAGTCATCTCTCCCGCCGACCGGGACCTCATGGACCAGTACGGCGCCGCCGTCGTCGAGTGCTCCTGGGCCCGCACCAACGACATCCAATGGAGCAAGGTCGGCGGCAAATGCGAACGCCTGCTGCCCTACCTCGTCGCCGCCAACACCGTCAACTACGGCAAGCCCTGGCGGCTGAACTGCGTCGAGGCCCTGGCCGCCGCCTTCTTCATTTGCGGCCATCCGGACTGGGCGCGGCTGGTCTTGGCCTCCTTCTCCTACGGCCAGGCCTTCCTCGACATCAACTCGAGCCTACTGCGGCGCTACGCCGCTTGCAAAGACGCTGCTGAGGTCAAGTTGACGGAGCGGGAGTGGATGGCCAGGCTGGAGCGGGAATACACCGAGAGCAGACAAGAGGATGGCCCTGGCGCCGACGACATGTGGACGACGGGGAACACGAATCACATAGCGTCTGACTCGCTCTCAGACGACGACGACGACGACGAGGGGGATTCGCACGACGACAGTGACACAAGGTCAGATGCTCAGGAGAGCTCCGACGGCATCTACCTCGGCAAGCGACTCCTGGATCCAACACCCAGCGACGCAGCCGCCTTCGCCAAGCAGGAGCGAGATCCATCGTCCTCGGGTCCCCGGTACGTCTTGGACATGTCGGACCACCAAGACAGTGACGACGAAGCCGCCATGCAAGAGATCCGACGCCGGACCCTCGCGTCCAAGACCTTCTCAAACCCACAACCTGAAGCAGACCAGAAGACGAAGCCCGCCACAATTCCCAGGCCGCAACAAAGCCATCGCTTCAGTGACGATCTGGATGCGCGGCCGGATTCCGACAACCAAGGAAGCGACAGCCAGGGCGATGCTGAAGGAGGAGACGACGACAACGACGAGTTTGACATGATCATAGAGGCTACGCCCGTCACGGACAGAATTGGGCTGGCTCGATTGGAGAGGGAGCGCAGACAGGCCGCTACGACGAAAAGTTTCTCTGCCCATTCCGTCTCGGCTCCCCGTAGGTGGTAGCGTTACCATCAGGCCAAGGTTTTGAAACGGCAGGCTTGTAGATTGTGTCTAGACATCTAAGACCTTGACATTTATTCTGCTGACCTATATGTGTTCTACATATGTGTACATGGTTTCTAAAGCCATAATACACATCCATCATTCTGATCGTGACCTTGCCCTGTCTACATTATACACGCTGCGCTCATCAATGGGAGAGAAGCAGACATGAACACGGCGCAGCAGCCCATAAATTGTGTTGTCCTTGTCCAAGTCCTTCTCCTACAATGTTCGTTTCTCCTTGGTTTCTTCGTACGTCTGAATCTGGTCGTCGATTTCAAATCCGTCAAAGCCCTCGAGGCCGATGCCGCACTCAGTGCCTTTGCCCATCTCGTTCACGTCCTTCTTGACGTGCTTAAGCGTGTCGATTTTACCTAGTCATATCAGCCACCTGTTTGTAATGCTCCACAACAAGCACATGCAAGAAGAACTTGGGAGAGAAAAGCAGAAAAAAACTCACCGTCAAAGACGACCTTTCCTTTACGAAGGACTTTGACCGAAGATGACTTCTTGATGGACCCATTGCGGACCCTGCAGCCGGCAATGTTCCTCAGCACCCTCTTCTTGACGTTGATGGCGAAGACTTGCAGAACATCGGCCTCGCCGCTCACGCGAACCGAAACGTTCATGGGAAGAAGCTCGGACAGCGTCGCCTTGGCATCGTCAACGACGTGGTAGATGACGTTGTGGTCGAGGATCTTGACCTTGGCGTCTTCGGCCCGCTGCTTGATGTGCGGTAGTATAGGCACGTTGAAATTGACAATGATGCTCTCGGAGGCGGCGGCATGGTCGATGTCGTATTCGGATATCTGGCCGGCCGCGGAGCGCAGGATCTTGGGCCGCACTTCGTTGTTGCCCAGCTCGAGGATGCTCCCGCAGACGGCTTCCACGGAGCCGACAACATCGGCCTTTACCGTGAAGTTTTGATACACGATGCCGGCGGCTACCGGAACTGAGCCATCCTTATCAGCCGGTGAGGACGACGATGGTTCCGTTGCGGCGGATGCAGCGGCCTTCTCCCTCTGTCGCTGCTCCTGCTCGGCCAATTGGGCGGAGCCCTCCTCTCGCTCCGACATCTCCAGGCGGTATTCGACCGCTGTCTTGGCTCGGCCTTCGTCAGAAGCTTGCAGTACTTGCTCTCCCGCGTCCGGCAATTCTCGCCAGCCGAGAATTTCCACGGGAGTGCCTGGGGGTGCCTCCGCAAGCTCCACCCCTGCCTCATTCCGCAAGAGTCGGATTCTGGCCCAGGTCTTGCCTGCGACGACGACATCTCCCGGCCGGAGCGTGCCCCTCTTGACAAGCACAGTGGCAGCCTTGCCATTTTGTTTGACGCTCGACTCGAGTATCCAGCCCTCAGCCAGGCCATCGCTCTCTGCACGGACGTCGAGGACTTCGGATAGCGTCACGACGTTCTCCTCCAGATCAGCCATGCCTTGGCCCGTTTTGCCGCTGACACAGACCACTTGAACATCACCTCCGAAGTCTTCTATCTCGACGCCGTGCCGCGCGAGATCGGCCTTGACTTGGTCCACGCGCGCGTCTTCTTTGTCGACTTTGTTGATGGCCACAATGATGGGCACCTTGGCCGACGTGGCGTGCTTGAGGGCCTCGATGGTCTGCGGCATGACGCTGTCGTCTGCCGCCACAACCAGTACGACAATATCCGTGACGTTGGCTCCCCTTCTGCGCATTGACAAGAAGGCCGCGTGTCCGGGGGTGTCGAGAAAGGTAATTTGTTTTCCCGTCGACATCTTTACGACGAAGGCGCCTATGTGCTGTGTGATGCCGCCATGTTCCTGAGCAGCGACGGATGACTTGCGTAGCCAATCGAGAAGCGTCGTCTTGCCATGATCGACGTGACCCATGATGGTAACCACGGGAGGCCGACCAGGAAGGACAGAAGGATCGGCAGGAGGCGGCCGCGGCTTCAAGTCGCGCTGCGAGCCAGTGTCCACTGTCGGCTCAAATCCATACTCCATGGATATTAGAGCTGCCGTCTCGCCGGTCATGATGGTGTCAGGCGTGACGTTCTCGAAGCCCATCTCTTCCATGTCCAACAGAAACTGCTCAAGTCGCTGTTTCAGAGCCTGGGCCAGATTGAAAGCGTTGATGTACTCGGGGAGGAATATTGGAGTGGCCGACTGTTCTTGTTCCATCTCTCGCACCTTGCGTGCCTCTTTCTCGGCCTTTCGGCGCTGCTTGTGCTCCCATCGATGTGTTGCCTCGTCGTCCCAATCGTTGTCTTGGGATCCGCGGGCTCTCACTGCTTTCCTGGTCTTCTTCGTCGTCCTGTCTTCGGCTCTCGGTTCTTCTGCGCCTTGCATCTCGAAGCGAGATCGTCTGCGACGACTCGAGGAAGTCGTGTCGATGTTTGAGGTTTCTTCGGTTGAGTTCGGCTTTGAAGCCATCTGTTGGGTCCTTTGCCTCCGTCCTTCTCTGATGTCTGCGACCCTTGCGTCCAGCTCACCCCAAAAATCTTGCGCAGCTCCGTCCTCCTTGCCAGGCGAAGGTGACATGGTCGACGGATGAGCTGATTTCGATCCCTTTTTCTTTTCGGCGCGGGGCGTCCCTGACCATCTAGTGTTTTCTCGGCCATTGTCGCGGCTGGAGTCGTCAATCGGCGTTTGAACCTTGCGATGGCGGAAAGCCCCCCATCCGATCTGCATCGGAGCGCCGCCTGGAGGAACCTTTGGCTCGGGGAAGCTTGGTCTCGATCGAGAAGCAACCCGAGACTCATGAGTCGATGTCGACTTCGCACGCGGTAAATTACGGAAGTGGGTGGACGCAGGTGGTCTTGAAGCCTTGTCATCCTTCTGATCTTGCCCTGCGTTCAACCACGACTTGGGCGTAGGCGGCGGCTGAGGCTCTCGCATGGTTTTGAAAATATCAGCCAAAACGGATCGAGACTTGATGATGTCCGCCTTGCGCTTGGCACCATTGTCGGCTCGGCCTTGAACTTGACGTGGGCGCGTACTGCCTCGACGGGTGCTTTGTGAATTCTCGGTCCCACCGGAGCTGAGGCTTGTCATGCGATCCCTTGCCCTCGCTTCGTGTGGGAGGAGGACATTCTCTGCTGATGTGGGGTTTTGCGATCTGCCGCGAGACGCAAAAGAACCCCAGACGCTCCCAATCTCGCCAGGTAAGGCGCCGGAGAGACTGGAGCCGGGCGTTGCATCGGCGCTGCTATTTGTATTGCGCAAGACCGCTGTGAAGCAGAAGCCCCGCGGAGACCAGGCGTTCTGTCGACTCCGTGACAGGCCGGCGGACAAACAGTCTCGGCAGAATGCACAGACAAGCGGATGAGGACGGCCTTTCTGAATGACAAGTTGCGTCAGCAAGGGGAAAGCGGGCGCCATGGGTGAAGACTTACCTGCCAGACATGAGCCCTCAACATTGCCACGAAAAGTCCCGGAAAGGCCAAGTTGACGGCGGCATTTGACACATTTGCGATTTGACGGCTTTGACGATGGGTGATTGACTGGTGGAGGTTGAGCGAAGGACGAGTTAGTGGAGCTCCTTCTTTTTTTTTTTTGGCCTTCCCTGGAGCTTCGAGACAGTCTTGCAAGGGTGGCCCCGGCTCGACTTGGCAAACGAGGCAGGCACTTATGGGTATAATGATGTAATTGGTTTAATTTTCCACAGTCGGAACAAGGCCCATGATGGAAATAGTTGCCGACAGACACTGGCCACCTTTGTATTGCAACTTGAGAAGAAAGTTTGCCTGCGGAATCAAGCCGACAATCTCTCGCGGTGCTGCGAGCACGATGAGGCACACGGAGCATCCACCGGCCCGTCATTGCGTTACCAAGACACAGACCGTCATGTCACCGCGCTTGACGAATTACAATTGACGACTGATCCTGCAGATACCCACCCACATCTCAAGCCTTTGTGCCGCACACGCGTCAAGCTTCGCCCGCAAGCATCATGGCGCCGACGAGACGAGCCGGCAAGCCCAAGGCGGACAGGGCCAGCGGTGCAGACAGAGCCTTGCCCGTACCATTCAAACAGCCGCCCGACGTACTGAAGCCCTTCGTCAAGGGACTGTCCAAGAAACATGTTTACATCACGCACATCGACCACAAGCCTGCTGCTCTCAAGCGCAAGATCTTCCTGGTTCCTGTGGCCCTGAATGTGGCCATTTCCTTACTCTTCTTTTGGCGCATGTATGCCATCTTGCCATGGTATTGGAAGATTGTGCAGACAGGACTGGGACGATCCAACGAGGCTACGTTTCCCGTGGCGAACTCATCATGGCGAGAGATTGCCTGGGAGATTCTCAAACGTGGTTTGACCATGTTCATCGACTTTATCCTGTTCGTCTTTGTGTGGCCCTGGCCAGTCGAGTTTGCCGCTGGGGGAGCTCACGGGAGTCCCATGCTCTGGAGGCGACGGGTTGGCTTTCGGGACAAGGAGATTTGCGTGAGACGAAGCCGTGGCTGGGATCAAGCGCTGGGTGATATTCTTCAAGACCAGGAGTCCAAGAAAATACTGCTCGCCTACGTGAACGCGGCCACGTCGCCCATACGACAGGAGCAGAAGACGGGCTATCTGCTGATGAACGGGGAGTGGGATCTCGATTGGGCGTGCATGATGGAGGCGCACGACATGGTCGACGGCAAGATGGTGGCCCTGGAAGCCTTCAAGAGCGTGGTGCTGTTGCACCACAAAGACTTTGGCTGGATGTGCTACGACGTGCAGGCCAGCATTGTTGCCGACGAGGACGGCAAGCGCAGGCAGGTCTTTGCCTTCCGCAATGCTCTGACGTCGTTGGGAAAGGAAGATCTGTTCTACAGGTGGGTTGAGATGGTGCAATTTGATGCGACACAGCCCGGCGGATTCGGCCCCGAGCAGCAAGAGGCAACGGCCAAGAAGATTCGAGACATGTTTGAGGAATCGGGCATTGACTTTGACGAGCTCTGGAAGCAGACGGTCGGCGACGCGAAGCCCTAGGACGACGCGACTTCGACACGATGGCTGGTCTAGAGGATTTGGCTAGGCATTGCATTGGTGAAGGCGAGGATTGCGTGAGTCACGGAAGCTCAGAGTTGATAGCATACTCGAGGCCGACGGACAGTTCGTGGCTGTCTGGCCTCGGGGCAGTACACTCAAAAAGGTATTTGGGGCGTGAGGCGGTGACAGCACGCGCAACAGCGTAAAGTAGAAAGGGGTCTCGTGCCCTGGTACCGCTCTGGGTAAAGCCGGATATGATGGGTGCTGTTTCCGATGGCCAAATAAATAAACACATCGAAGAAAGTATAAAATGTCCGTCAGGGCACAACAAATCCTGCCCATTGCGTGAACTGGGCGGGTTCGAATTCAAGGCACTGCCGTGCACCAGCACCACTCATCATCTCATCCGCCGGACTTCACCCCGGCTGACAGACCCTCCCAGACCCTCGCCGTGCAGTTGCGTGGTTCATTGGATCGTGCATCTGCATCTTCATGCGACAACCAAACCGCCACACGCGCAGATACCTTACCTCAAGCAAGCAACACTGCGTGCCTGCCTTGACCATCATCTGCCCGCCACGCAACCCCTCTTCCCCAATCCACACCCCCCTTTTTTTACACCTCGACTTTTCACTTTTCGATTTTATTTTTCTTCTTCCCTCTCCCAAAAACGTCCTGAATCGGCTTTGTCGCCAGCCACTCGATTCCAGGGTGCCACCGCTGACTCGCTGGTCCTGCCCCTTCCCGCAGCTCTCCTAGTCCCTGTCAGCCCGCACCCCTTCCCAGCTTGCACTTGTCCAATTTGAGAAAGCCTTCTCTTCTTTTGCTAGCCGCCTCGCGACGACCAGCGGCGCAGCGCAATCCACCTCAACTGGTCGTCGCTGTTCGATCAACGCTTCTCATCCGCAAATCCGTCCACATCGTCCCGCTAGACAATCGGCAACACAAAAAAAAAAAGAATGTCCTCCTCGGGCTTGACACGGCGTCGCGGCGCCGGTGGAGGAGGCGGCCTGGGCGTCAACGACTCCGAGGCCAGCAACGCGGCTTCCAGGACCAATTCTGCAAGCAACGGCAAGGACACTGCACCCGAGACGAGCTACGAAAACGGCGAAAATGGCCACAAAATTGCCTTCGATCCCAGAGACATCAGCGAGAGCGCTGAGCGAAGCAAGCAGCCCAAGCTGACCATGATGGAGGAGGTGTTGCTCCTCGGCCTCAAGGACAAGCAGGTAGGAAGAGACCGACAGAATCAATGCCTCAGCAGACCGCGTTGCTGTCATTTCGAGCTGTGCTCGTTGTCACCCTTCTTGCACTGACATCGCCAAAGGGCTACCTCTCTTTCTGGAACGACAACATTTCGTACGCCCTCCGCGGCTGCATCGTCCTTGAGCTCGCCTTTCGCGGCCGCATCAGTATGGAAAAGGACCCTTCTAGAAGACGCTTCCCCCCAGCCGATCGAAATATCGAAGTCGTCGACGACACCCTCACCGGCGAGGTGCTACTCGATGAGGCCCTCAAGATGATGAAGCAGAGCGAAAAGATGAGCGTCAGCTCTTGGATCGACCTGATGAGTGGTGAGTTGGCTCTAATGCTTGTCACTCGGCCCAGCCTTTCTCTTCGAGTCTTGTCTGCCTCAGCTAGGGATACTGACCCCGTTTTAGGTGAGACCTGGAATCTCATGAAGATTGGATACCAATTGAAGCAAGTCCGCGAGCGTCTCGCAAAGGGTCTCGTGGACAAGGGAATCCTTCGCACCGAGAAGCGAAACTTTCTCCTGTTCGACATGGCCACCCACCCCGTCGCTGACGGTGGAGCCAAGGAAGAGCTCCGTCGGCGCGTGCGCAACATCCTGACACAGAGGACGGTCGTCCTCAGCGGGAATCAGTTCCTGCCTGAGAACCTCGAATTCCGCTACCTGCGTACAGTGTGCATGGTCTGCGCAGCGTATGCCGCGAATGTGCTTGAGAATGCTCTATCGACCTTGGGACACGAAGCGAGAGAAAGAGCGTTTGCCCAGACGGACGAGCTACTGGCCGACTATAGTCAATGGCCTTTCGGCAAGAAGGCGACGAGCAACGGCATCGGTGCAAATTTGCCGCAGATCATATCCGAAGTATGTATTCCTTGCCCTTGCACTTCTCTTGCCCTCTCTATCTTCGACAAGACCGGAAAAGGGATACAGCGATTGACAAGATATACAACGTAGGAGATCAGCAAGGCCAAGGATAGAGAGCTACAACTGGAGGTCGTAGCAGCCTGTCTGAGCGTCTTCACGCGTCTCGATTCCCTTCTATAGTAGCCGTGTCAATTCCACGGATGTAGAATGCAAACGCACCCGATTTAATCACTCGAAAGTTTCAATTACCGCAGTAGGCCGCACAGTGTGTCGTCACTGGAGGAAGTTGGCCCACACGAGCAGGAGAAGAGAAGAGAACAGGGATCACCAACGGCTGCTTTGTCACAGGTGTCAAATAGAGGAGCCACGAACGCGGTCTCATTCGCCACTAATCTGCCCATGTCTACCGCTCTTCACTTGGTCATCCCTCCCCCGTTATACCGCCGTACCTGCCCTCACGAGCGGCCATTGATACCAAGGTTCAGCATGCAGACAGAACGAGCAACCGGTACATGTTGATGGTGCAACAAAAGCAGCGTGATTTTATTTTTGGGTCTGCGGAGGCGAAGCTCCCTCTTTTGGGCCAGAAGATGTGGGAAAGATTCTTCCTGACGGACTGTGTGACTTATGCCGAATGAACTTTTTCTTTCTACGTTGCGCGAAATCTACGCGGCACTTTTGGTATTGTGTGGGATGGTTTCCTATTGTATACTGCGGGTTCGCGGTCGTTTCAAAAAACCAGACTTGACGCTAGAGGCGGTTTGATATTTCCACATATATTGATAGTCTCATGTCGCTGATTTCTCTACGTTCGTATATAAGCAAAGGGGACAGAAGGAAAGTACAGGCGCAGAGCAGGACGCCAAACCGTAGTTATATTGCCTGTACACCAGCCACTACATCACTTGCGCCTCCCGACGCCAAAACTGCCCTCAAAGCCAGGCCTTGCCGCGTCCTTCCTCTTCTTCACGACCTTCTTCTTGCCGGCCTTGCCGAGCATTTTATCCTCCTTGCGCTTCTTGATGTTCTCGTCGCGCTTCTTCTGCCGCTCCTTCTGCGCCTTATGCACGCCATTGGCGCGCTCCTGCCACTCCTTCTTGCTCTTCCGCTGAGCGGCCTCCTTGCGGCTCTTGGCTTTCTTGAGGCGCGCCTCGCTGTCGCGAATCTTGTCGCCTTCGGCGCGTTGTCGCGCTGTCAACCACGCCTCCTTCTCCATGATGTCGGCGCGCTTCTCGGGCTGCATGTCCTGGAGCCGCTTGTTCTGGTTCTGCACCTTGAGCAGCGCCGTCTTGACGTCCGAAGGGCCCTTCTTCTTCTGATGCAGCACGTGGCTGAGGTCGTGGGACATCTTGGAGCCGTCGGCAAAGGCCACGCGGCCAAAGGAGAAGCCGGCGCCGGCGCCGGTGTCGTCGTCGAAGTCTGCACCGCCGGGGCTCATGACCCCGGGCGAGTGTGACGCGAGTGCTTCTTCTTGTATCCGTTCTGCCTCTTGTCTGGCTCGCTTGCGCTCTTCCCTTTTGCGCTCTGCGATTTGTGCCGCCTTCTTTCGTCTTTCTTCGAGGAGTTCCTGTCGGTTTCGCGGCTGCGGAGCTTTCCTCGCCGCTCGTAGAGCTTCGATCCTGGCGGCCACTCGTGCCCGGATGGCGTCGCTGTCGGCGGGAAGTTTGATATGCTTGGGTTTCTCGGAAGGAGGGATGGTGGACGAGACGGAAGATGTGGCGCTGGCCTGCTCGGCTGAAGAAGCCTCAGCTGAGGTGCCCGACGGATCGCTCGTGTCAAACGTTGGTGATTGTGGTTGGGAGTGTGCGTCCGAGTCGGAGCTTGCAGTCTCGTGTGAGGGAATCGTCTTGGTTTTTGGTGCGGTTTCTTGCGTAGCCATAGTTTCCGGCCGTGTCTCGACGACCTTGCCGTCGGATTTACCTGATATATCCAGTGTCGAGGCTTTCTTCTTTGCCTTTCTTTCCCGCTTGGCTTCCCGTTTGGCTTCCCGCTTGGCTTCCTTCTTCAGCATTGCGGGCTTGGCATCTTCGGGATTAACTGCCAAGTCGTGCTCGTTTTCTTCCTCGGCGACCTTTTGCTTTTTGTTGCTGTCGACGGCTCTCTTCTTCAGGCCCTCACCAGGCTTCTCCGCTTCGACTCCATCGACAGCTTCGTAGGACTCATGACCGTCAGACTCGGCCGCGTCATTAATGTCGTCTATTTGTGACTCAAGCTCCTTCAATTTTCTCTTGTTCTTGGCCCGCTCATCCATGACCTCCTTCGCGTTCCGATTCAGCTCGCTGTCAGGATCAAGTTTGCGCCTTCGTGCAGCAGCAGCCTCCTGTTTCGTCTGCTTCTTCTTGCTCCATTGGTCCTGCAGCAGATTCTGTGATTAGGGGTGGGTCTCCGAACTCATGTTTGCCACAGTCGCGGGAAGGGGAGAAGGGAAGACATGTCGTGAAAGCTAGTGCATTTCGTCGAGGATATTTGCGAAGGTGAAGCCAAAAGTCGACATACGCTTGTATCCTCGCCGTAGTACATCTTGGCCGGAATCAGACTCATGAGTCCATCGAAGGCTTTCGCATGGTCACGCAGGCGGTCCTGGTGACGAGGGTCAGTCAATGTCGTCCACCATAACGTGAACTGGCGGCAACGCTGGGATTCAATCTACCTTGAGCAACGAATCTTCCATGACGAGCTGCGGCCTCTGGCGATTCCTTGATATTTTACGTAGACTGTCGAATATAGGGCCCGTCCGTCTTGCAGCACCGTTTCGAGAACTGAATCTGTGACGAATGTGAGAGTAAGTGGAGCACCTTTGATATTTTTTTTTCTCGAGTGGCTCCGGGATTTCTTGGATTTTTTTCTTCCCCCGCTGCTCTCCACTATGAGCTCGCACAGTTTCGGCGGTGGGGGAACCCTTGTAGTCTCGTCACTGGGCGGGGGTGGCCATCAGCCACTAAGGAAATCACCAAGTGTCGCGGCAAAAGATGGCTAGCCGACTGACCAACACTTTTACCTTGATATGCCATATAGCCTAGTAGGTATACCAGGTGAAAAGTGTGCCTCTGTGGGTTTTAAATTCAAGGTCTATAAGATAACCAGGTACTTAAGCAAGCAGTAGAAGTTATAGGTGCCTAGCAGGTCACCTCCCGGGCTCGCAACTGTCGCGTCAAAAGGTGGCTAACCGACGAACCAACACATTCGCCTTGTTATGCCTTATTAATATAGCCTGGTTTCTACCTCGACATCATTTGCACTTCCCTTCTCGCTTTGAGCGCAGTTGCTGTTCACCACATCGCTGGGTAAACACGCCGGGAAATAGCCTGCATGGCTTGCGATAATTGCGACGACATGTTTACTTGCTCTGCTCATTACTGTTCGTGCAATCTTTGGCGGCATGCAGGGCTGAAGCGTGCACTCATTGCCGCCGCCACAGATGGGCTGTCTGGTAGATAGATGATAGTCCAAGCTCGCAAGCCAATGAAGATGAAGGGAGACAGCATATAACATGGTCGCATGCCACACATCACAATAAATCGAAGCGAGGATAAAAACGCGTGCACATGCAAACGGCCAAGAGAAGGACAAGCGCGATGCTGTAGTGATAGCTATCCAATTTTTGTGTGCAGTCTGTGATACAATGCTGATCGTCACAGGCTGAGCACCTGCAACAATATCTCGAGTAGATTATCAGAGTCTTTTCATTTCTTCTTGCTTGGCTTCTTGGGAGCAGCTGCCGCTTCACGCTTCTTAGCTTCTTTTGCTTCGATCTCTGCCCGACGTGTCTTTTCCTGTTCGTCCTTCTCCTCCTTCTCTGCCTGCAAGACACGCTTAGATCAGTACACTGTTGCCGTGGGCAAACACTAGAGAACAATTTGCCTCTCTCTCACCTGTCTTCGCGCAGCATCCGCCGCTCGCTGTTCCCGGATCAATCTCAGACGGGCCATGTCTGCTTGTGCCTGGTCGGTTTTGCCCTCAGCCTGCAGCTTCTGATATCTTTGTTTGGCGGCGGCGGCCTCCATCGCCTCGCGTTCTTTGCGGTTCCCGGGAGCTGGCATATTCTTTACGCCTTCCGTGATCTCCTCGACCCTTTCGCTGACCTGCGTCTGCTTCCTAGCCGACTTTGAGTGGTTGGGATTGGCGGGCATGGCGTCGTCGCTCTCGTCGTCACTGGAAGGCATGTCGCCAACCTCGACGGTGCGAGACTTTTGCTTGGCAATGGCGGCCTCTTTACGGGCCTTCTTTAACGCCTTCCTGTCCTCGCGATTGTCGTTGTCTTCCGCAGGAGGGTTCGCCTGCTTGCCAGCTTCCTCCTCGTCTTCATCTTCTTCCTCCTCGGACGAATCCTCCTCTGATCCGGACCCGTCGTTTGCCGTGCCAGTTGACCACATGCTTACTTGGTTGCCTTCCGCATCGACGGGTTGAAGGGCTCGGGAGAACTTCTTGCCACCTGGTGCACCAGAGAAGGACATATCAGCTGCTTGCCTGCCGGAAAACTCGTCGTCATCTTTCCCGACTCACCGCCTCGTGTTGGCTTGTTAAACTTGCCAGCACGGCCGCGAGTTCCCGCTGCCGCACGACCTGGCATCCTGTCCGGCGATTTAATACGCGTAGAAAGTCTCGAAACTAATACAGTGACAGGGTTCAAGTGACCACGTAGCTGAACATGCAGTGAATACGAAGTTGGCTGAGAAGAAAGGTAGCGCGAGGGGCGGACATAGATAAATACTCTGATTTGGACCGTGCCAGGCGCGGCGGGGTAGCGGGGTGTTGAACAAGCCTTTGAGTCAAGCTCCCTAGCGTGAATCCTTTTCCCCCCTGGTTCAAGTAGAGACAGTACCTAATACGAAGTGCTTGGTAGGCACCTATTATTTAATTCGGGGTCCGCGCATAACTGCGTGTGGGCGTCCTGTTCACTGCGGCCTGGCTGTTACTGTATCTGATTGACCATCATGTACGCCCTCAACTGGTCTACGTTTACCAGACGCCCGGATCCCATCCAGGGCATCTTCGAAAACGCCGTTATCATGCACACAGGGCCGCGGGACCAACCGCTCGGGAACAAGTCAAGATTTTACCACCCTTACCCCCACCGCTTGAGAGGGGGAAAAAAAAAAGCCCACGCCACCCTCCACTCACGGTGCTGCAAATTCGAAGCACAATCACCGGCCCAAGGCCCAACTTTCTTCCGATTCGGCGTCCAATCTTAATAAACACCGCGCGAAAAAACAATGATCGCTCGCTTTTTCCCTTTCCTCTTCAAACTTCAAAACTACTAGAAAATCCTTCATATTCACTCCGGCTTTCACTCAACCATGGATGTCTCTGGAGGGGAAACTGGAGGAAAGAGCAGAGGGTTTCCTACCGCCGATCTTACCATCTAGTCTGCACGCATCCGATGCTCGTGGCTCAGAAAAAAAAAAACACCGGCGGCACATTTACGTGTCCACGAGAGGTATTCTCGTGCGTAGGCTCTCCGGAGGTCACAATCAGAACAAAGCCCTCATGTACCATGCCGTGAACAGAATAATGTGATAGTCGCGATTTGGATGGCGTGCCGGGGCCCATGATCTCATTCGTACCTTAGGTCTTGTGCGTGAGTTGGGCCAGACTGTCGCTTGACACGATTAAACAACATCATTGGGCGTAAACAGCGGCCTCCCAGCTGTTGCGTCACTTCATTTAATCGACACCTGAGCCGCTGTCGCCAGAGCAACGAATTACGCGCTGCTAGAAATCAAGAATGGGCGTCCGGAAGACCCGGCAGCAGGCGAGCTATCAAGGCCAAGATTTTCGAGATATTTACAGAGAGAAACGGAATTTTGTAGTCAAGGGCTTCAGCTATTAAGCGATTGCAGAATATCGTCGAGCCTCTGCCTCTTCTTGCTCCGCAACGTCGGCTCTGCTCGCCTGTCCCAACCAACTTTTGTCGATTCTCGAGTACGTTTCGGTGGCATGGCTTCAGCCGTGCCATCAATGACGCCCCGGCGCACAAAAGTCATACGTTTGACCGAGAACAGCCCACCACTAATGTATGATGGTTTGTTCGTGATGCCCCCTCGACCGCTGTGACCCAAAAA
This sequence comes from Aschersonia sp. MBC 735, assembly GCA_030783925.1. Lineage (NCBI taxonomy): Eukaryota > Fungi > Ascomycota > Sordariomycetes > Hypocreales > Clavicipitaceae > Aschersonia > Aschersonia sp. MBC 735. Next base: position 22,319 of record JARJRV010000525.1, on the reverse strand, counting down.
CAAGGAGGCGATGGGCTTCGATGGCAAGACAAACGGCCCTGCGGCCGCCTGACTGTCAAACGAGGCCCCAAAGGACCTCAGATCACGATCGTAGCCAAGCTGTCCGAGAAATGCGTAGAGCCAGAACGCCCAGGCTTCAAATGCCGCCCCGTGACAGGACCCTGCCTGTCTCTCCGCAGCCTCGATATCCCAGGTAGGTATGTAGGCATTCACAGTGTCTGTCAGATAATCAAGTAGCGGAGGCGCCTGACGGTCTGCCACAAATCTGACCGAAGCTCGGGAGTCGCTGCACAACGAAGTCAGATCTGCATCGATTCTGCGGGCCAAATCCCTCATCCGACTGTTGTGGCCATACTCGACAGGCGCGCACATGATCAGGTACCGCAGAAGGGAGTCCTCTAGATTTGTAGCTGGTCCGGCCATTTCCCACCCATGCTCTGTCGCCTGCTGCGATGCATCTGTCCAGTCATTCTTGGGCGCCATGACATCGTATAACACGAGGGACGGAAACTTGGCCATCCAACGAAGAGAGCCCTGGGTGATGTTCCTGTCACCCCATATACGGATGGTGCGCAGCAATGGGAAAGGATCATCCATCTCCGTCCAGCTGCGAATGAGCCCGTCGCTCACTTGAGGAAAATCGGAAAGCATTTCGTCTGCTGGCTGAATGAGCTCCAGCACACCCAAGTTCTTGAGCTCAGTCAAACAAAGCAGTTCATTGGTGCTGAAGCTGCAGCCTCCGCTGATGACCAAATGCGCGATGTAGTCAATTGATGCCGATATCAAAGGTTGAATAATGACCTTCAACGCGTCTGCTGGATGACAAATATGCTGTCGGAAACGCCACAGCCCCAGGGTCGTATCCTCGTTGTCGGTGACTAGAACCTTGGAGAAGATTTTCCACGCATGTAGACAAACGCCTCTGTCACAAGAGAAACGGTCAGCTTGGAGGACCATGATCCTTAATACCTATACTGAACGGACCTGGCTTCGAGAAAACGCCAGAGGCGCCACACCAGCTTGTTCGGGAAGGCCACGAGGTGTTCTACTGAAACGTCTCCGATGTTGTTTGCAACGACGTGTGTCGCCATGTCAATGAGAGAGCGAGGGCCTTTCGTGCCTCGTGGGCTGAAGAGAGGATACGGCCGACGGCGCGACCAGTCTCGATCGCCACCTCGGACGAGGAGATCTCGACGGGGAACCGTCCATTCTCGAAATACCTGGCCGGACTGCTCGTCAAACATGGCCAAGAGGGAGCGGCGCCGACGGCATGTTGCGCCGGCCTCTTGGCTGAGATCGGCCGTTGGCTCGTGATAGGCACGTCTTGATGGTTGAGGAGCGAGGTGAAGGAACCTAGGTACATTCAGCACCGCCTGGGCTCAAGCGGCGAGACCGCGCCGCCCCACTTCTGCTCCGAGCGCCCTACGATTCTTCATTTCCAAAGGAAAATTGAATACTTTTTTGATCAGACGATAACGCACATCTTACCTGCCGCCTGATTTCGTTTTGAAACGATGGCTAGACTCTTGAAGCCTGAAGAGCTTTCTCATTCTTTTCCACAGCGAAAGTGTTGATGACTACTGATACCAGAGGACAATGTCTCTAAATGCAAACGTTCTCTATTCATGGAAACTGGTACATGGCCAGGACCTCTCGCAAAGCTATGCTCTCCGCACAAACACGCTTGAAAAAACACAAAGGGGGTATCAATGACCACGCCAATGAATAATACACCACACGGAATCACTTTGCATAAGAAAACCCCACGTATAACCCTGTCGTGGCGATTGGACTGAGAGGATCGAAATATCCTTGCGAGCGTTACAGCCAGAGCAGCCAACGAGTAGCTTTCACGACGGTTTTGCCCACGCCCAAGAACCCACGCAGTATTACGACCATGAACCACACGTACCACATGAGTCCGACTAGAGCCCATTCCACCATCAGCCAGAGAGCTCTCCGGATCCAACGCAGACGTCTCCGCCTCCGACGGAGCATCTTATCCATGGTGTCCAGCACGGCCTTGACCTTGAGGGGCTGTCCGAGGGCGAGATCTCGACTCGTCTCGTCAGCCATGTCGCTGGTCTGGCGACTTTGCTCGGACAGATCGTCAGCGATGCGGGAGCGAACGTCGCCCACGCGGTTCTGCAGCTGCGGACTCGTCGTGTACGTGAAGTGGTCGGCGGCGGACTGCCAGCGGCGGCCGGAACTCTGGATGGCAGAGCTGAGCGCGCGTCCTGCGAGCACGTACACATCTTGATGCGATTGGGCTTCGTTGCAGGGCTGGACCCAGAAGGTGGTTTTGGGGGAAAGGTGCGGCGGCGCCTGCGCTCGTCTGCTGATTTCGAGGGCTTTGATACCAGTGCTAAGGACGATGGCGCGCATGCGGGCAACGTCGCGCCTGGTGAAGCGAGATTCTTGACTGGGCTTGGTCCCGTCTGCGATGGACCAGTGTCTGCTTCGCTTTGACGGATTGTCCAGCTTGAGCGCGGAATCGGCCTTTGTGTCTTTTTGGGTGGCAGCTGTTCCGAGGGGTCCTGCATCAGAGATTTTGTCCTGGTAGCTCTCTGGCTGTCCAGGTTTCGGGACATTTTTGGTGTCAATTTGAAGCGGTCGAAGCGTGTCAAGCCGAGACAGCCGCTGACTGCGGTTGGCGCCGCCCTGGCCGCTCGAGTCACCTTTGCTGCTGCTTTCGGTCCCTCCAGACCGGCCGAAAGAGTAAACGGCATCCGACTGAGCGATATTTTCTAGTTTCGACCGTGTCTGCTCATCAGCCCTCCGCCTTGAAGCTCGCCGTGATGCGTTTGCCGACCAAGGTCGGCCGCCTGGCCTTTCGCCTTCCGAGTCGTCCGTGACATCGGTGCCGGACGGTGACTCGCCCGCTTCCTCCCTCTTCCAGAGCATGTCACCAATTTTCGAAACGCCGCCGCGAATAACGGTGTCGATCCTCGGCCCCTTGAAGATGCCCCGTAGTCCGAGTTGATCGTCAGCTCGAAGACGTGTGCTGCCCGTTCGTCGATGGGTCCTTGACGAGTTTAGCGGTACGCGATCCAGTCCCGGCGACGTTGCCATCGAGGGGGTAGACGGCCTTGTTACGGGTGACATAAGTTGCTCGGATGAGGCCAGGCGCGGTATGGAGTCTCGTCGAGAATCCTCTCGTTCGCCGATCGGCTCGCCGCTCTTATCACGGATAATCTGTTTAATCTTGCTGATGGGATTTCTATGCGGGGATGTTGAGCGACTCCACGTCGGCGACATGTAAAGATTACCGATGGCTTCCTGGCTCCCCAGCGTTGGTCGCAATTCAGGCGACGTAGGCAACGACGCCTCTCGCATAAAAGACTCTGTTCGCGGTCGATTGGGAACATCGAGGCTTTGTCTGCCGGAAAAGGGGCGCGGCGGTGAATTCGGCCGAGCTAGATCAAGACCAGGCTTCCAATCAGAGTCGCTGGTGTCTATGAGAGAACCACCTTGACTTTGATACCGGCTCGCTGGCTGCGACGAGGTATGCCGTTCTGGTGTTACTAGGCTCCCCGGAGACAAAACGGCGCCTGCCTCTGAATTTGCGTCGGATAAGTCCCGGTCCCTTGCGTCTCTTGATATCATGTCAAGCATCTGATTCTCCAGTTGATTCCTGTGCTTCTGAGTAATAGTGCCATTCTCTGTCTCGCGGTGCAAGGTTCTCGCTGGAGGCCGCCTGCCGTCATTTTCACTGCCTGAAATGTCCGAAGTCGAATCCTTTCTGTGCCACGTGAAATCCGTATGCATGTTGTGACCAATGTGACGGTGTGGAAAAGCTCTGATATTGTGTATCGTCTGCTTTGCTCGGTCTTTTGCGCTACTGTGTGACACGGCTGTGTCGATCTTCGACACCCCAGATATCTGTGCATCCACCTCGTCATCCTGCATAGAGAATGGGGGAATAGAATCGTCCGCGAGGGTCGTAGCTGCAACTCTGTCCATTGGTCGCGACATCGCAGGCACTGATGGAAATATCTTGCGCCAGTTGCGATCCTCAATCAACTCCTTGTGCCTTTGCTGCTCGAGCCAATACGCATCGGCCACGACATCACACGGCTCGAAGAACCAATCTATTCGAGGCCTTCTCACGCGAGCAGCTCGTATGTTATCCTCTGGCAAGGCTTGACTTCCCGCGTCTTCAATGCCAGGAAATGGAAGCATGGTAGATTGGCCATGCCCCAAGCTCGTCTGAGATGAAGTTGATTTTTCCAAAATGCGGTCGACCCAAGGCTTGACAAGTTCAACGTCGCCGAACCCCTGCTTCTCTCCATCGATGACTTTTCTCTCGCGAGCACGAACCTTGCGGTTGCGGATGTATTGAAGAGGATTATACTGGCGGCCTGGCGAATTTCCTTCACTTTGGCTGAAAATGAAAGGCTTGTCACTTGCCGGGGGCGATGCCGGTGGGCTTGCAATCTGTTTTCCATTCACATCAGGCTTGAGGGGAGGCAGCACACTCAGAAGTCTCCTGTACTGCGCCATAAGTTCCAAGTGATCCTTGGCCTTCTGAGCCCTCTCGAGGGTTGATGCCGAGAAGTGATAATGATATTCATTGCCACCCTCAAAACCAGTATGCGAAGAACCGTCAAACCTGCCAGACGTAGGTCTTGGGGACGACCCATGCAGACCACGAGCAGCATTAAAGCTCAAAGACCTGCGTTGCTGCTGGAGATGTTGTCGAAGATTGCTGCCCGAGCTGCCGTCGGGTAAAGGTCCTAGCCGGGGAGGTGTCCCATGAGATACATGTCGTCGAGAAGCGATGCGCCTAGATTCGCTGAGACTCAAAGCCATTTGAACAATCTGCGACGAGTCGAGATCGCCCACATCATCTCGGAAGCGATTAGGAGGCAATGCCTGTGGTGACGGTTGGTCCGACTCTCTGCTCGCACGTCCGCTCTGGACAGAGCCATCGCTGCCACTGACCTCGCCCCGGTTCGCATCGTGTAGCTGTACCTTCTGCTCGTGCTGGGACTGTATTGGTGAACGATCCTCCGACCGAGCTGACCGAGACGTTGGAGGCGACTGAGATGAACCTCCATTGAGCGGCGAAGCCCGACTCGAGACCCGCCCGTCACTGGAAACGGTCGAGTCGGACAACAAGAAGCCACCTGTCGATTTGGGCCTCGATCTCCTGCGCAGACTACCTCCTCTGCGCGACGCGTGGTTCAAGAGAGTGTCTGTCCCGACAGAGACGGCAGCATCAGAAGCCGCGTGCATCTGGCTTTTGTGAGGCTCGGTTTGTCGCCGTCGTCGTTGGCTGCCGGCGCTGCGAGTAGGCCCGCCGGTTTCGTGACTGGCATCATGCTGGCCTTCTGGTTTGAGGAACGTTGGCGAGGGATCGAGGCGGCCGTGTGATCGGGTGGCATCGTGATGTGTCATGACGCTGAACGATGGTGCATGCTGCAGAGCTACCGCCTCGAGGGGATCGAAGCCGACATGGAGGTGAGGTGCCGCATGTGCAAGTCCCTAAAGGAAGACACCGTCATGGAGGTGACGGATAGACGAGGGTATGATGTGCGAAGGCGAGGCACTCGTGATGTTGGGGTTACGTTACGGCTGGGACGACGCGAGGGATGACGAATGTCAACGAGGAAATTAATGCACCAACTCGGAGGGGGGCCGAGCATGTGCCGGGGGGGTAACGCTAGACGGCTAGACGGCATCGTCTGCCCACGCGTCACCATCATTCGCACTTCAATGATCGGGAACGTGCCGTCCGCCAAGGCTTCTTCTCTCTGAAGTAGAAGTAGAGTTCTTTATGTATGTGCATCAAGACAGTGCACATGCTCAACGTGCATGAACAGTTGGTCCAGACGGATGACCCGAGCCGAGCCGACCCTGTCACAACATGCCCGGCAAGACGCGCAGATGAAAAGGTATCATCGGCCCACCGAGTCTGCGCGACTTGGGCATTCGCTAATTTCAAAAGTCTTCTTTGTATACAAGTTGGCACGCACCCGAGGCCGTGAAGGTGAGTGCGTCCACTCAAGGGCGCCGTCATGCAGCAAGGGCCACATCGCCAACCACCGCCTCACACCTTTTGCAGAGTCCATCCTCCTGCTCGGCCAGATATCGCCAGCATCTCGAGCACTTCTTCTGGCCGGGGGGCAGCACGTACACAGTGCCTCTGGATAAATCACCGAGCTTGATCGTCGCAGCGTACTGCCAAACCGAGTCACCATCCAGAGGCTTATTCACCTTCACCTGCGAGACCACCAAGACAGCGTCGAGCTCCTCGAGATGCTCCTCTAAGATGACTGCCAGCCCGGCGTCGTCCGTTTGAATTGTCACGTTGCATTGCAGCGAGCTACCGACTGCTTTGGCTTCACGAGCCTGCTCTATTGCTGCCTTTGTAGCATCATGGACCGCCTTCAAAGAATAAAACGATTTGCGCAAGTGATGAGGGTCGGCTGTCAGTCGTCCAGCATCGACTACAGGAGAATGGTAAAGCTGGCGAGCTGGGTGTGCCGTGCTATTTTTGTGCGAATTCATGTTAGGCAGCTGCTGCAGTGGCATCACCAATGGCAAGCACAGACTCACCCGTCGTCCGTCATCCACGAGGGACGATGCGACCATGCTTCTTCTACCAGCATCGGCGTGGTCGGTGCGAGCATGCGAAGGAAGCCGATGAGGATGGGTTCCAGGGCGCCGCCGCCGTCTCCGCAGTACAAGCGATCTTTCAGCGCCTCCAAATAGAAGGCCGATAGATCTGTTGCAACCCATTTGTTAATCAACCCAACGGCTTTGTGGAACTCAAAATTCTCGAAGTTCTGCCAGACCTGATCCATCGTGTCAGTCAGCTGCATGATGGCAAATTGATCGAGTCTCGTGAGCGGTGCCTTGCGGCTCGTCTCGTGCAGCGATCCCAATATCATCTTGAGCGTGGTGCGGTATTTGATGAGAGAGCTGTGGATTGGCTGCAGGATTGAGGGTCCTATGAGGATGTCTGAGGCGAAATCCGAACTGGCTGCCCACAATCGCAGGGCATCTGGACCCAGAGCGTCGAAGCGTGGCACTTCCTTGCTTCCGGCCTTGCCCTTGCTCTGCACGGGAGGGAGAAGACGCCCGTCCATGACCTCTTCTGGTTTTATGGTGTTGCCGAGAGACTTTGACATCTTCTTGCCCTGCGCATCCAAAGTGAACCCATGCGTGATGAGTGTCCCAAAAGGTGCGCGAACATCTTCGTCTGTAATTCCATCAGCTTTTTGCGTAGCCACATATGTCAAAAGACTGGACTGGAACCAGCCACGGTGCTGATCAGAGCCCTCCAGGTAGATGTCGACTGGTTTACCAATTTCCCCCCAGCTGGTCCCGCTATCAAACCACACATCCATTGTGTCCGCGCCTCGTCGATATTGCCCCTTGAGATTCGGGGGTATCCACGCTCTGTCGTCGGCATCATCAGAGAACCATGCCTGTGAAGTCCGCTTCTGCATGACTGATATAATGTGTTCTATTGTTTCTTCATTCATGACGGCATTTCCGACTTCATCGTACAATGCAGGGATGGGTACACCCCAAGATCGCTGACGGGAAATGCACCATTCATTCCTGCTTCTCACAAAACTCTCAAGTCGAGTACGACCGGATTCAGGAACGAACTGGACTCGTTCCAAAGCCTGAAGCGAGGGTCGCTTGATCCTTTCCACATCTGCGAACCATTGAGCCGTAGCTCTCACCACTACCGGCTTTTTCGTCCGCCAGTCGTAAGGATATTTGTGTCGAAGGTGATGCGTAGCCAGCACATCATCACGCATCAAATCCAGGACAGCCTGACTGCCTCCTTCCAAGATCGAGGGAGCGTCGGTCAATAACTCGGGGTTATCGGGAAACGCCTCCCGACTGAAAAAGCCCTCGTCCGTGATGGGTGCGAATGCCTCCATTCCAAGTTTGGCACATACTTCATAGTCATCTTGGCCGTGTCCAGGAGCCATGTGAACTAAACCAGTACCGGTAATAGCGGAAACAAAATCAGCGTGAACAATTCTGTGTGTCGGTGCTGACTGCCCGCGAAGGCTGTTGCGATACTCGAGTTCGATCAGCTGGGAGCCGTCGATGGAGTCGGCGACAACGATGAATTCCGGCAGAATCGTCCGCATGGCTTCGACACGGTTGGACGCAACTATCAAGCCGTACGTCCCGATCTGCAGAAGGGAATACTGCATGTCTTGGTGGACGGCAATGGCCTGGTTGGCAGGCAACGTCCAGGGAGTAGTAGTCCAGATTGCCGCGTAAATGGGATGCCGAAATCCTGCCAGCTCCGAAATGCGACTGCAGTCAGATGCGATGGGAAACCTGACATAAGCAGCGTGGGAGACGTGGTCATCGCGATACTCTAACTCAGCTTCCGCCAAAGCTGTCCTAGACGAGATGGACCAATACACGGGCTTGTACTTTCGATATATGAGCCCATGTCGGACCATTTTCTGGAATACACGCAACTGTCGCATCTCGTACTCTTGATCCATGGTTGTCCACTTGTTGCCCCATTCGGCCATGACGCCAAACGATTGGAACCCCTTCATTTGCTCGGCGATGGTTTTGCTGGCGAGCCGTCTGGCCGAATCACGCACTTTGACGGGACTCACTCCCTCGGCCATCGCCTGCGACCCCAAGGCCTTGAGTTCAATCGGCAAGCCGTGGCAGTCCCAGCTCGGCCGATATGATATCCGCTTCCCGCCTTGCACTCGTGTGCGAAGGATTATATCCTTCAAGATCTTATTGATGGCATGGCCGATGTGCAGCGGACCGTTCGCGTAGGGCGGTCCGTCATGAAGAATGAAGCCATTTTCCGATGGACGATTGGCCATCTGCCACTGGAAGAGGTCCTCGGTACATTGTCGCAAGTACCGTTGCTGGAGCTTTGGGTTCGGTCGAGCACTGCGATGGCGGACGTGTCAGTGCTTTGCTCGATCTTCGGGCAGGTGTGCAGACTGACGGGAAAGTAGACTTGGGGAGCTTCAGTGAGGCTTTCCATGACTTGGACATGGTCCACGACGCGTCATGACCCCCGTTGCGCCGTACAAGCTCGAGCAGGTGCGCAATTGGCAATGCATTCACAGTCCATCGCGTCCCCACGCAGACGCAATCTGGGAAAATTTGCCGGCGGCGAGCTGGTGGAGCTCGCGAGGCTGACAAGCTGGTGATGACGTGGGGCATCGACAAAGCGAGGAGCGGCCTTGTTATTCTTTCGTCACCGCAAGCCGCAACACAGCATGGCACCAGTCCGTCGATACCTGCGCATCTCCAAGTATTCTGTTCTCGAATGTCGAATCTATCTGGATAATCCATCTTTAGCACAATCATGGCTGCTGAACCCGCGTTATGATGTGCTACCACGCATCGTGGAAAGCATCCGCCCACTCGTGCTTCCCAAACTGCGGGAAGAGAGAGAAAGAAGCAAGAAGAAGTCTTCTAAAAAGAAAAACATCAAGGATGTGGTAGCAGGCGGTAAGACAGCTCGGTTTCTGCGCACTCCATCGTGCATTGGACCTAGAGGATTCATCTAAAGACTACGCAGATGATTTTGAAGTATCCATGTTCTTGACCGAGACGTCTACTCGCCACTCTCTGCTCACGAAGCAAAAGCATTTCCGCGAAAAAGGGCCACACCCGATGCAATCCAATTCAAACAAACTCATAAGCGAAACCAATACGACTCCTGTCGAGGTGGACGACGACGCGGAAGCCGTGGTGCTGCGTCAGGAAGATAGCGACGACGAGGTTGGCAGCGGCATGCGGCTGTCGGAAATACCGCTAGCCCATACATTCCGAAGATCGAAACGGCGTAGAACAGACGTTGAAACGCACAAGTCTGGGCAAGACACGGGTGAAGAAGACGAGGAAATTGACGCTATCCAAGTCGAGTCAGACACTGAGGAACCAGTCTCAAAACGCGCCCGAGCTCAAGACATAGCGGACTCAGATGGCGAGGATGGCAAGGACGACAAGAAAAAGCTAGCTATGGACGTCTCGTACGAGGGCTTTGCCATCTACGGCCGAGTGCTGTGTCTCGTTGTGCGAAGAAGGGAGGGCAGGACACATCAGACCCGGCCAGATGGTAGCGCAGCCACGATTCATGCGAGTGGGCAAGCAAACATGGAGAATTGGATCACATCGACACAAATACCGGTGGGCGACGATGCCGCATAATCGAGAAATTTTAGCTGCGACAAAGTTGACTGCACCAATGGCCAAAAAATCACCAATCGCGAGCCTCGGCCGGCGGTCATGGCGCACTCCTTGGAGCAAGCTGCGAGGGGACGATGCTTGACGTGTGTCCACTCCAGGAACTGACCTGACCAAAGGGCGCAATGCAACCGAAGAATGTGTGCGGGATGGCAAGACGCCAAGCTCCCATCGTGTCCGACGTTAGCTTGCGGGCTGAGGAGGTTGTCTCTGCCAAGACATCGCAGCCCATGAACGATGGCACCTCCCCACACAAAGGTTTTGATTGACATTGCCGTAATATCAGGGCCAAGTAGTAATACATGGGCAATCACCCCCAGCTTTCATTACAATGCCGGCGGAGCGCACGGTCTGGGGGTGCGGTTGCTGCAATGCGATGCGGCCCAGCAGGCATACATAGCTCACTCAACCAGTCGATCTTGTGATAAAGACGGGGCCGCTCTGCAAGCATCCCACTGTTCCGAGAATTTGATCGAACAGCGCCGCGGCAATGCTGTTTCGAGATGAAGCCCGAAGAATGAAGCCCGAAGAACGCGGATCAAAGAGGTTTGGGGGACAAAGAGCAAGAAAAACAGGAATAGACAAAAGAACAAGCAGCTTGTTTGTGATGAAGGGAACAGGGGCATCAATGAGCCAGGATGCCCCCGGCGTTCACCATGTCTGGAAAGTTTTATCAATGGCGCGATTGTATCATCATGCTCGTCCGCATGGGAGATTGATGGTCAAGGCTGCGATGGGATTTGCAATTCATCCATGTTGTTGGAAAAACGAAACCGTCTCGGTCGAACACGGTGAGTCAGGGATCGATGAAGCCTTCTCGTTTCGATGTGGCACGTCTGTGATGTTGTCCGAGATTTGGCACCATCCCACCAGGCGGGCGATAAAAAGTTGAGAGGTGTCTTTGTCCTTTCGAAGGCAGACATTCATACCCCATCCTCTGTACTCCGTACATTGTACGTACAGCACAACCACTCGTCCCCATGCCGCGCAGATGACCCCCCTCCCCTCTCCTTCTCAACGCCGCCCTGGCACTTCTTCGAAACGGGTGTGTGATACAACGAAGGCAATCATGAGTTGATCCATGCAAGAATCACCAGACGGCTCGTCACTCGACTCTGAAACAATACGTCGCCGGACCACCTGTCGTCCGTTTTTCCTCGCGTCCCGCCTCATTCAACCACATGCCAACATGCGCGCATCCGCACATCCGCACATCCAGCGGGCGCTACCACCCCCCTCCCATCCGGCACTTTTCGGCGTTGCCCGGAGAATCATCTTACGACTTTTCTCGTCCCCTCTTCCCTCGTGCTGGCCTTTTTCCGCCCGCCGACGCCGCCAGGTGTCAGCCGAGGTGACCAGCTTCTGCGTGAAACAAGCCGTGGACAAACCCACACATTTGACAGCCCATGGCGTGAGCAAGGCACTGTCGTAACGCTGCGGGTGCTCGCCATGCGCAACCAGGGCGTGCACAGGACACCGCACACCCTCCATTCTCTCTTCCAAATACAAGACAGATTACGAACGGAATACGGACGACGTGCCCCCCGTGATATGGTGATCGTAATACCGGCTGGGTGGCGTGGACGTGTGCTGCGTCCCCCATGGGTGTGTTGTGTCTTGCGTGCCCCTTACCCGGTTCCTGAACCCCGGCTTTTGCCACTGAGGGAAATACAATCACTGTACTCCGTACAAGGTACGGCGTGTTTGTTCAGTTCCCATCTGACTTGTCCGCGGGGCCAGGGTCGGACTTTGGGGGTTGGCCACAAACCCCGTCACGGTGCCAGCAGCGCGGGGAAGCACGACAAAGCCGAAGCATGACAGCTTCGTGCATTGGGTGCGGGCAAAAAAGACTGGGGGGAGGGTCTGGGCTGGCCGTTTCGAAACCTTGCGGGGGAGCGCTCGTTTTTCAGCCGTCTTGGGGTTTCAAGGCCCGACGTTTCTTGCCCAGGTAGTGACATGGAGTCTTGTTTTTCTGTTCTTGTTGCGTACATGCTCTGTTCGGTGCACGGAATACGCACAATGGGTTTGGGGCGCCAGGGGGTTGACGGCGAGAGAAATACAGAGCTGGGCTTATCCCACATCAGCACTGGGGAGAAAACAAGGTCTTGTCCATGCAGTGAGACGTTGGTTGATGGACGCGGCCTTGTGTTTCTTTCTCAAGTATTTCCATTTGCTATTTGAGATGATGCGGTCATCGAAGCTTGCTTACTCTAGTGTTGTCTTTGCGCCTTTTTCCCCTCCAGCCGAACTCCTCGCTTATACGGAGTACACTATGCACGCTCCTTTTTGCAGCTGACCATTGGTAAGCGGTGCATGTCCATGTGTCAGGGATTTTTGTCTCAGGATGCGATGTTTCTTCGCACGGCGTCGTCATCTTCCTCCTTTCCGATGCAGCTCCATGCAGTATCTGAATGCCAGTCCGAAGGGGGCAAGGGAGAGAGGGAGAGAGAGAGAAAGGACTTTTCGAGAAGACGGTCCGCGCGCATCGCACGCGTTCCATTGGCGTCCGCGGTAGAAGGAGCTAGCTTCTTTTTTTCCCCTCGTCATTGACCCCGGTCCTCTTCTTCCTCCCTTTCTTGAGCCTTCTTCCTTTGCCCTTCCTTCGTCGTCTCTTCCCGCTTGCTGCTCCTTCGTTGCTCTCGATGCTCGTGGCTTGAATGACATTATCAGTGCCCGCCACTTTCATCCCATGGCTTCCCAGCGTGGATCTCGATCGACAGGGCTGCATCCTTGAGTACCTCTTCATGATTGGTTCGTGCCCCTGGCATCCACGTGGCAGTGTCCTGCGGCTTGCTAGCCTGCTGAGGCTGGCTGTTCTGGACGCAACTACGGAGCAGCTACTACTAATAAAGTACGGAGTACGGAGTAGTGGACCAGGCTTTTACCCCGCCCATATCGTACTGAACATTTCAATGGCTGCTTTTTGGTTGCTTTTTGCGTCCTTTCTTTTTGTCGTCGTGGTCCGCTCGCTCGCCTCGCCTTGTGTCTCACCTCGTTGCCTCCATAGTGCCCTGCCAAACCTTCGACTAATCGGAAGAAGACTTTCGGCTTCCTTTTCCTTCTATCTGCACCCAAAGAATGCTTGTAATTCCCCACTCTTGCCCCTTCCCGGAGGCAAATAGTCTGAGTCTAGAAGGCATGGCGAGGATCCGGCGTGGTGTGTGTAGTACCAAGTAGCGATTGATAGTCGCCATGTGACGCGTTGCGAGGCGTCGTACCGCCTCATCGATCCAATCTTTCCCGGGCTGCCATACTTGAAGGAGTATAGGCGTCAACAGTCGCAGCAAGCCAGTTGCCGACTGCGCGGAGCCAATTCACGACGGCCTTCTCGATCGCGACAGGCCTAGTGCTGTTCTACATGATGCACCAAGCGCATTCCACAGCTCCCAAGGCAAGCTCACCAACGAGCAGAAGATATGTACGTGCATATGCACACTTGCTCAGTGAGGTCCGCGGCTTTCCACACCCTGTCATGCTGGCAGGCCGAGTGGCCTACGTCCCTGTCGCACTACCACCGATGGTTGAAGTGAGCGTCACCCGTTTCGTAGGTGCACTTAACCCCTCGCACGCGCACGCAGTGGTGTCGACGATGCCAAATCATTGATACCTTGCGCGACGAGGAATGCGGGCTCCTGCTCAGCGGTCAATGGTTTGATCAGACCTCGCACGCATTGGCATCCTTTTGGTTGACGGTATATGGGGATCTTACTAATAACGGCAGCGGAGATTGTCATTTCCCAAGGTGTAGAGTACATTCATACGGTGAGACTAGCAAACCTTGCCGGCCGTCGGCTGCTCAAGGATTCCTAAGCGTGATCGAGGGTGACTTCAGAGTGAGGTCCGAAATGCGATCTGCTGACATCTTGAATGGTATACACTAACAAGACGGCCGAGGGCAGGCCTATCACCTTTTCTCTTTGTGTCGTTTTGCATTATGCATGGATTCGATGACGGTCGATGAAGTCATCGGGGCGCAGATGGTGGTGTGGCTCGAATCAAGAGAACATTGGAAAAAGTGTTGATCGCTCGAAATGTCCCGCTCACTGCTCACGTTTATCCATTACACCATGAATGACCTGGCGCAACAAGTCCCTCCGCCTCTGTACGCAACGCAGAGGTGTTACGCTATCATTGGTGTCGGTTGCGTTCTCGTGGTCAGCTGCGTCGGGCTGTAGTCCGTAAGCGGTGTCGTATCGAAGCCCGGACCAATGTTGCGACAGAAAATAGATTTCGGTATTTGCTTTGTGCGGGACAGGGAAGAGATGAGGCGGATCCGTCCCAGTGATCTGGGTACGCTCGTGGCTCGTGAGCAAAGGATAGCGCGCCTAGTGCCTGGATACCTGGTACCTAATAAGGTACCCAACCTGAACAAGTCTCGGCCAAAGCCACGCGAAATCGGGGCCTACTGGTGACTTGAATACCCGTCTAGGAGCCAGATGCCGTGAGGCTAGCTCGCCAGTAGCCCTCCAGACGAATAAATTAGAACAACCAAAAAATGGCGCCTGGCGTTGCATGGTGGTGAGCGTTGCACACGTGTCAACCTTTGCCGTGCCCCTTAAAAATGACAACGGCAAAGAAGCCAAAGCCGCCCGCACTAAGGATGAGACGGCGACCAAGGAAGGCCTGAATTCGGTATTGCTAAGAGCAGTACGGAATACTGTACGTAGATACTAGTCGGTGGGCCGGGCGTTCCTGATGTTGGTTGGCTGCCGGCTTTCGAGCTCGTTATTACTGGCAGATTGATTTCATATCGAGGACCTCGTGTGGGGGAATTGCAGAATGGGAAACTGGTCCGCTGGGGCCATATCACACCGCATTTTCTATAGCCTGTCTTTCGAACTGATCAAGAGATGATTTATGACGACGACGGGCGACAAAAACATCAACCGTGCGTAGGTACAAGTCGTGTTATAATACCTCCTCTCTTTAGAAAAATGACTCACTTCCCTCCGCGATACCTTCGCGGCGATGTCCGAAGAGAAAACGCGCAAGCGCCGACGTCGTGCGACTCGATGCTTTGGTCCCTGTCGGGCTGTGCGCAGATATCAGTGGCCAGGTCTCGTTCACCGGCATCCACCAGACGTCACCCCAAGGCAGTTGAGGACAAAACACAAACGGAGGCGGCTGCGAGCTTCCTTCCTAATGTGATTGGGTCCGTAAATTCAAGTCGCTCAAGCAGTCAGACGTTGATACTTGCGCTGCTGACCGGTGGCAACTTGCCCATCGAGGTGCATGAGATAATAAACCATGTGCGCAATTGCCGTGGGTCGTGCATCTTCCACAAAAGGACGATATCTTTACCGCAACCAGAGATCATCGTGGTCACAGCGTATTACGCTGCCTATCAACGCGGCAATTGTCCATCCATGCCGCAGCTTGACGACGCACGCACGTCCACCTGGCTGACCTTGGACCTCCACGGCTTGTCCTCGGCGGTTGCTCTATTTTGGACACGAAGAGTGGGAAGGAACAATTTTCTGAAACCGCCTCCTTCCCTGCCGAGCGCATTGCGGGTCCCGCATCAACGTCACTGCTGGGAGGGCAAGATGTGCGACTTCCCGCTGGAGGGGTGGGCGCAAGATGGAATGCAGTCACGCAATCATGCCACGGCATCCTCGCATGCGAACGGCTTGCCAGACCAGGGAGAAGCCGATGCGGTCGGTCGGCCGCCAGGTAGATGATGCAATTGGGCCTCAGTCCCGGCCAGGGGTACGGTCAACCAAACAACAGCGCGACTTTGCTTGTCGCTCGAGGAATTGAATGCCTGTCTATATGGTACCTTCCGGTCGGGTTAGGAAAGTATCCCCCAGCTCGCATGGGAGACGACCGAGGATTGGTCCCCATGATGTCGATGCGCTCCAAATTGGTCCGCTGACCGTGTGTGTGTTCTAATTAATCTCCGCGTTCGCTTCTAAACGAAAGTTCTTTCATGTCGTGGTGTTTTCGGCAAGGAGATCAGCGACGGTGCGGTGAGAGGCAAAATGACCCCTGGTGAGGGCCCCCCACCCCCCACTTGAACGGAGAAGCCAGATGCCTGTCGATTATCGTGATCTGACCGAGTTTTTTTGCTCTATGCAATCCTTGTTTACGATGCGCGTACAATTGTTTGATCAGCTGCCTTTTATTACTACGGAACAGTTGAGGCTCGCCCGTGCATTAATCGTGTCCATGTAATACATCCGTGGTCGATATGCTTTGGCGGGGATTCAAGCTTGACATGGGTAACCGAAAGGACGGTAAGGCTGCAGGATCAGTGGCTGGTTGATGCGAATGCCCGCCGCCCGAGGTCAGATGTCATCGACTGACGGTGGAATAAGCCACAGGTCATTCGTTGGCTGCGTCTTGGTGCCAATGCAATTGTGAAACGGTATCACTGCAGGGCCGATTGGCAGAGCGGATCTCGCCATGTACGGAGTTCAAGGACGGCAACTCGGAGCATTGAATAATATCAGCAAACCTCAAGCTGGCGATTGGCGAAAGCAGAGGCATCGACCAAATTGTGAGTTTGCACTGATCAACATCGGACTGAACCCTTTCCGACTTTCTGATCCTCAAGCTCCCCCCTCCCCTTTGTTTTCCCCTGAACTGCATCGAATGGGGGAAAAAATTCTTTACACTGGGACCACCGGGTGGCTTGTCTGTTCCTGGTTGCGGGGAGAACAAGGCTGTTAACCAACGAGACACACAACGCCGGTAATATTGGTCATCTGCCCAGCGTGTTTGAGTCCAATTACGATCTGATTATGCCAACGCTCCGTACAAGTGTGTAGAAACGGATGTGCACTGTTGGTCACTAGCGTGAAGCTGCGGCCGTCGCAGACAACGCGCAAGCCATAAGCATGGAAAAGGAACCATTTCGCTATACGGAGTACCGTCAGCGATTAGAGGCGAATGGCATTGGGATACGTCGCACAAGGCGGTGGCACATGGACTGTTCGCATGTTGGTACTCCGTGCTCCATTCATTTTATCGACTTGCAACGAGGCTTGCGGCTTCTGTCCGACAGTCGCATATCCATACCACCAAATGACAGGTGCAAGTGAGGACTCGTCTCTTTTTGCAGAAGCCCTGCATCCTTCGTCTTGATGTCCGTAGTCGTGAGCAGCTCTCGTGTCCGTCTCGTCGAGAGTCCGGTCGGCGGTCAGCAAGAGTCGATTGCAGCAAGAGAGCTGAATCGATAATGAAAGCTTGTATGACGACGATGAATGACAGGGTGTGAAAGCCGGCTGATGGGGTGACACAGGCCTGAGAGATGGGGCGCAGCCATTGTGTCCTTTGTTGACCACCAAGCCCACGCAACTCCGATGGACCAGGGCTCGAGCGTCCAGGTGATCACTTTGGCGACGGCTTCTGCTGGTGTTGGGTGACCCCTGTTGCCGTCCTATTCATTCGAAATAACTTGGTCCGGAGCAAACTTGGCTCGACTCGATGCTGGAGTTGCCCGACGAGCGTCAGCGGGCGTGGTCAGGATAGGAGCTACAAAGCCGAGAGCGAGCGGATCAAGCCATGTCTCGCTCGCCACCTCAACGAGTTCGCTGTGATTGGGTCTGGGGGTGTTGGCAATGTTGGACAACTTTCATTGGCTCGGGTTTTGGCGACCAAGGCGAGAGGGGAAGGCGCCGGGCGAGCGGCAGCGTCTCTTGCCTGTTTTGACGTCAAAAACGTCAAACGTGCTCACTCTCTCCAGCTTCCTGGTCCTTCGGGACAGGTACCGCCTACATACCTGTGCTCCTGCGCCTTTTCAACCGAAGCCCCCACTCCTAGCCGCATTCCTTCACTTGAACCAGGAATCAGACTGCAATCTCATCCATCTCCCGTGCCTTTTTCACCGCTATCTCTTCGTCTCAATCTGGGAGCTCAGGGGAAGGGGGCTTACTGTTCCTGGTGGGCGCAGACGAGCTTCCGTGTGCTCTCGGCAATAGGGATCTTGTGATGGCGGCTGGAACAGTCACGTATCATATGGATCTGCAAAGCCTTGACCATTGTATGTACGGAGTACACACTTCATGTACGGAGTATACACGTACCCTTATGTAGGTACCTCGCTACGTTTTGCAGGCAGGACAGAGTGCGACAAAAGTAGCGTTGCAAGTCGCTGTGTGGCCCACTTGCGTGATCCCAAGCTGATGGATGAGTTGCAGCGAAAAGAGTAACACGACAGGGGTGATGCAAATTGCGCAAGGCCCTTAGGGGGGATGCTTCCAAGAAGCTTCTATGCAGTGGAGAGGCACAGAAGACAGACCTGTGGGCAGCAGAGAGGGTTATAGCTTTGGGGATCGGACCGGTGCTGGGCGTCGGGAGTGGGATTGCTTCCATGTCGGGCCACTGGTGAGGCCCAAAGCCCATTTTGCGCCACTCGACTGATGTCTGCCAAGTGGATGGCGCAGGACCATGTGCTCCTTGGGGTCATGGTTGTGTTGGGTACGACGATGAAACGGGGAGCACACCTCTCAGCATGACGGACATGATCAACATGAATAAACGGGATTCAGAGCGCAAATTGCTGCTGCAGGAGAAGCACAGCATGGTAGCGCTAGGGCGACGCCACGGATGTGTCCGTTTCTCCGGCGGATCAACCCTCTTGGCTGCCACATCGCGCGCAATTGTGTGTGTGTGGAAGGAGGAGGCACATGTGTGCTGCGCGTGTGGTGTACACGTACTCTTGCTTGGGGTGCAACTCATCATGGATATAGCGGCGCGTGGCAACAGGAGTGCCGAGGCTGACGAAAGCGCCAGAAACGTCACGGAATAAGCATTCCACGCATGAAGGCCTTGGAGACACTGATACTGGGGAGCCGCCCAAAAGAAAAAAAAAAGGCGAGACGGGGTCCCTGTGGCCTCGTTCGTAAGAAGTATGAAATTTGGAAGCACCATGAGTTCCAGTGCTGGAAGCGAAGTTCTTCGGAAAATCCCACGCCTGACTGTTCCAGACCTTGAACATCCCTATCCTTTTCAGTGCTTTCTTTTCTTTCTCTCTGCTCAGCTACTGCGAGCGCCGTTGTCTTTCCTTTTTCCATGTCGCTGTGTCGTTAGTAGAATGGGGCAGGACGATTGAAAATGTTCTTTGTCTATTGGTGATGGCCACACCAGCGAGCACACCCACTCCATGGCAAGGGATGGATGGATGGATGGGCCAGAGACGGCTCGGGGGTCGAGACAGGGGCAGCACACCATCGAGACCTGTGCACAGCGCAGGGGTGTCTACTTCAGCGTCTGTTTCAATTTCACTAGTGAGCCCCACCGCCTGCGCCGACCCAGCAGGGGGTCTATAAAAAAAAAGGGAAAAAAGAAAAAAGAGTGAGAGACCTTGCAGCCGGCGTCGCCATCGGCGCCGTGGGAGGGGGGGCGGCTTGGACTGGTGGGGTCGTTCAGCAGCAATCGACGTACCTGGCGGGTACTTCGATGTCGGCGGGAATGGCGCCCCTCCGGCACACGCTTCCTCCCAAAGCACTTTTCCTGGGCGCGACTCTCACCTCGGAGACTTGACTCTGCCTGTCGACCGCCCTGAATCAGAGTCAGGGCACTCCAGCTGCGGGTACTGGTCTGACGTACTGGAGTGTCGCCTCCGAGAAGAGCCATGTTGGCCGGCGGAGGCCACGCTTGGGCACCCCTGTCTGTCTAAAGTAGGTTCAGATTGCCCGTCTCCATCCCGAGCTCATCTGGGAGCGAGTCTTGTCTCTTTCTCAAGGCTTCGCTTCGCATACATAAGAAGCAACGGCCCGCCCTCGTGGCTCGATCTATTCACGACTTCTCGTGCCGTATCGACCTTTATACACCATCGAAACACAAGTCTCCCTTTCGAAGACACTTGCAAAATCACCCTCAAGCCCCGTCGTCGACCTGCCTGCCACCTTTTGTCATCACCGCTTGCCTGCCCCATCAGCTGCTGTCACTGCTCGACGCTTGTCGGTAGCCTCGTCACGCCGCCTCTGCATAAGCCATCTTGCGTCTCTGGAAACATCACACATACACAACGCATACACAAGACGTACCAAACTCGTCATCCACCATGCCGGCTCAGCGTCCTTCGTGTCTACCACCGTGTCCCGGTCCGCCGCCCACGGGGCCTCTGCCACCGCTGCCAAATCGAGGTTAAAGGAGCTTGCCGGTCAGCAACTGCTCCCGAGAATCTCCAAGAAGCGAGATCTGCTTTCGATCTGTTCGCATACACCAGAACATTCATCACTTCTTCCTTGGCCAATCAGGATTTATACGTCTCTTCATTTATGGACCTCACGCAACCACGACAGCCGCTGCATGTGCTCGTGCAGGACATGCAACTCCCCTTCATGACGTGAGCATGCACGTCAGCCGTTCCATTGCATCATCCCCTGTCAACACCGTGAGGGGGGGTTCAATCGTGCGTCTCTGCCCCCCCTTCGATTCGGAGCTGGTCTCTGCGCATGATGGCCAAATGCCTCACTTGCAGGCCCCACGATGGGTTCCTCCACCGCTTCTGGATGCCAAACGAATCAACACCCTCGGCTTGACCGGAAGAGCAGACACCCTCGCCAACTGCGCCTGGACCTCGATGGCGATGAACACGCTTTGAAACGTCGTCACGACATGAGGGCACCAACCAACGCCTTGGCATCTCAAGCTAGCCGTTCATGCCTTCCCTTCCACTGTCACCATCACTGTCCTGCATCGGACGCATCTGAGCTGTTTTCCCATAAGGCTCGGCTCGATCATGCGTCTTCATTTCAACAAGATCTTGAGCATGCTTGTGTCTGACTGTGGCATTGGGGGACGGTTTCTATGTCGAAAATATGCCAATCGAGGTTTATGCATTCTTGCCACGTCACCAAAGTCCATTGATCTGGCACTTTTCCTTTCCTTCTCTTTTTCCTTTCTTCTGTCCAACGAACCATACCCCAGGGCTCCATTCGGATGCACATATTAGCGGACATATATTATTGATGATCAATACCTTGTAATTCAAAGGATGAGTGTTTTCTTTTCCTCTCGTCTCTATTCGTGGAGGATTACCCCTTTAGTTTTACTAGGTCGCCGTCATTGGCACTTAGTTGATGGAGATACAGCAGTTCATACGAGCTATCATACAAGAACGTGTTTTCTTAAGAGCCTTGGCTTTTCGGATGCCCAGAATCTTAATGCCACAATGAGAAACTTGCCATGATCTGTGCGTTTACTTTACAGTACTCCGCGTGCTTGCGTAACCATTTGGCTAGCTGCAACGCTCAATGCCTCACCTATAGCTTCGATACGGCAGTCACGATCAGCAATCAACATCGCGGCCCATCCACAATCAAGTGACGCATGTCTTGCTCCCAATCTGTAATCCCTATTCCCTAATGGAACGTTTCTTTGGTGGATCACATATATTACGCCCGCCAGCTTCTTCACTAGTGCGACAAAGGACGCTTATCCGCAAACAGGACCTCAACTCCCCGTTGAAGTCCGTACATGTCGCGAGAGACATCCATACAAGGCCAAGAAACAGAGACGCTTGCCTCGGCTCCCGCGGCACGCGATCATTGATGACCACACAACCACCGAGCGGCTCGGCCAGGGGAAAGCAGACGATCGTTGCTCAGCCCGCCGGGAAGGCCTCGGGAGAGCGCTGAGACTAAGCTTACGCGGCAGGCCTTGAGCCGCAAATCTTTACAAGAAACATGCGCTGGCGCCTCCCACCCTCCCCTGTGGCATTCCTCGATGACGTCGCAGACCGAACCGTCATCCCGAAAGAGGGTAGAAGCTGACGATCCCGCGGGTGGCTTGTGTTGTTTTCTCTCTGGTTGACTACACCCTCGTGTACGCAAAGCCGGGCAAAGGTCGGAAGGGCACCGTGCGTGGGTTTCCGAGGTGGCTGTTTCATCAGGTACCAGATAAAGTCACGATATAGCATGCAATCCGCAGCTTCTTTTCCTATTTCGCGCTGCCTTTTTCTGTGCAGCTGGCCCGAAAGGGAAGGGAGGGGAGAAGCGGGGATCAGACGGGCCAAGTGCCTAGCGGGCGCCCAGGCTCTGCTGAACTGCGGAGCACTCCGCCGTGATGGTCATTTCAACTATTGGCTTTGATATTGCTTTCTTTTTCCCCTCTTCACATCGTTTTTTTTTTTTAATTGCTTCTTTTTTGGGGGGGGGGGG
>JARJRV010000522.1:0-24356 GCA_030783925.1 Aschersonia sp. MBC 735 | reverse complement strand
CATGAGCTCATTTCTTTCTCTTGGATCACAAGGCTGCCAGAAACAAGCCAAGGGACTCGTGTGTCGAGACAACACAGGGCAGAAACAGCCAGCGTATCCCCTGACGAATGTCTGCATCGTTATAAGCTGCAAACAAGGTGATTGGCTTGGTCAGGCCGCCTGCACCGCTATTGCCTCACGACTTCGAGAGACGACCCGAAAGCAATTTGCGTCCGGCTTTGGGGGCGCAACTTTCCACACTTCATGACTTGCTGATCAGGATTGACTGTTTAAGGCTCTACCGCACAGACGATGGAGATGCGCCGTGAGAAGAAACGGCCTAAAGCCTTTCATTATTGGATCAGGAGGCTTTGGCCTTGTTTTCCCCAATGTCAAAAAGTTGAGTTGGAAAAGATGATCGAGGCCTTATGACCCCTCTTTGACCTTGCTTCATGTCAAAGCTGCCATCATTATTAAAAGACACCCATGTTCTCGCACATTCTTTTTGGTCAGTGATAAATAGTCATTTCCAACTTTTGATGTGCATTGGCCAATTCTGAATTTATTGACTTGTCAATAGCGTTGCTTAAGCAAGATAACTAGCCAAGCGCGCTCAGTCATCACAATGGAAGTGTCGGTCCAGGAAGCCTTGTACAAACTGTACCACGTCTTCCTGCCACCCAAACTTCCTCATCAAGATGATTCGAACCCAACGTTCAGTCGAGCGCTTCTGACTACAGTTGTCAACTGTTTGTCATCTTTTCGAGACTATGTTGAGGAACCGCAACGCCTTGTGATAAGCTCGGCGCTTGAGGCCATGCGGAGAGCCTCCATAGTTCATGACGCAGGCGGCGACACCCTTGTGATAGCAGAAATGGGGCTTCAAACTGTTTTTAAGCAGCTCTCCAGTGACGGTGAGTGTTCTGAGACAATCCGATAGCTTGAGGGCGATTAGCTGACAATGGTCGGAGGCGGCTCACTTCCTGTATTTGTGAATGCCCAGAACGCGGGTCTTCTAATGACAAGACAGGAAGAGATGATCATCTTCGAGGCCTTTGAGGTCTCACCTCGGAATAAAGATGTTATGGCCACCAGAGGCCGTCTCAAGCGGACATTCCCTGGCTGCGGTGTGTCCCTTGCGCTTTCTCTTTTCGAATCAGCGGAATTTCGGGACGCAATCGCCTCCACGTTGTCTCGAATGAGTTTCGAAAGTGTTCCGGGCATGCAACCCGAGGTCAGGAAGGCTGGCCAGATGCATGCCGAGTCTCGAGATACTACGAATCCGAAAGTTGTTACCGAATATCTCATGACGTTCTTGGCAGCCCACGAGGGCGTGCGATGCAACACGATGGCCATTTCAAAAAACACTCGTGAAGAAGTGTTATGGGAAAAGTCGGAATTGCCTTGGCGTAGATCGCCATTCTGGCTCTTTTTGCGTGTATCATTGCAGATGATGTTCTGCCGTCTCTCGCATCAGCCAGAAGACCCAGACGGCTTGTATAAGGACTTCATGCTCTTTCTGATCGCCAGCGTCAGCAAAGAGTGCCACGGGCATCTAATAGAGGCCGACTATCTTTCAGCAATGAATGGCAAGCTGAATAGACGATTGCTGAAGCTCGAGCCGAGTAATGAAGCATTGCGTCACTTTGTCCACGACGCCATGAGCAAGACAAACCGTTTTCTAGAAAGGCGCTGGTCCGAGGTTCAGATAGCAAGCTCCAGAACTCTTGACTTGTCATCCTTAAAAAATTTGGACTTCGAAAAAGACTCCAAAGTGGGGATCCCTGTACTTGACGATTTCATCGCGAGTCTCTCTGCAAGGAAGTGCATCGAAAGTGTTAATCTTTTCAAACCTTCTCAACCCACCAACAAGAATGAGCAACATGAGCTCCCAACACTGCCTCATACGAACGGAAACGAAGAAACGGCTCGAAATCTCATGGAGGTCGAGATGTGGGTGGCAACGTCACTGGAATCATGGCTGCAACCTCGCAGACGAGAAGACAGCACCACCCAGAGATTGAGGACCCTTATCGAATCGTACTACTCCAAAGCCATCGATGTGTACACCGGAAATCCGGAACTTACATCGATTATGGTCCTGACTATCTTGGACTTGTGGATGGCTTGCGATATTTCGACCACGGAGCTATGTCCCTTGCTCAGAGATTACGATCCAGGGCTTCCTGTCCAGCTTTTGCAAAACTTGATTCTACCGCTTCGAAACCAGCTGAAGAGACTTCATGCATTCGAAAAATACATGACTGAACGTCAAAAATTGTGCAAGCTAAAATGCGATGATATTTTTGTGAACTTTGGTTCGACAAAAAGCTTTGGGGTCAGATACTACGATCAATCGTCTCAGCACCGAGAGCTCATGGAAAACATCCTGATTCATGCTGAACATGAAAGACAGAAGAAACGAGAAGAGTTTGCCCGACTCAAAGCGCAGTACGAAGATTTAATGCGTCAGCATCGGGGGCTTCAATGCCAATACTATACCTATTACGACGAGGAAGAAGACATTAGTGAAGAGCGTCACCTTAAGCGATGCATAAAGTGTGACCTAAAGAAGCAGGCCTCAAAACTCAAGATTTTCGTCCACGAATGGCCCCTTTCATCCGAAGACGGACAAGCAAAAGCAACGGTCTTTGAGCTAGATGTTCCTCTTTCATTCTGTCACTGGCGAGACGTCACTGCCTTCACGATTCTGGAAGTCTTCAAAGCCGAATACGGGTC
Source organism: Aschersonia sp. MBC 735 (assembly GCA_030783925.1). Taxonomy (NCBI): domain Eukaryota; kingdom Fungi; phylum Ascomycota; class Sordariomycetes; order Hypocreales; family Clavicipitaceae; genus Aschersonia; species Aschersonia sp. MBC 735. Next base: position 21,638 of record JARJRV010000522.1, on the reverse strand, counting down.
CGTGGAAAAGTCGCAGAGTCCATACAAGCTTCATACTTACGCAGCCCTCGCTGAGTTTATGGTTCCTTTTGACTCATATCGACGTGTAGAATTGCTCTCGGAATGCAAACCAAACACCGTCACTCATCGTAAAATGAAACCAGTCTCTACGTCTCAGGAGAGGGATGTATGCCTCAACAATGGACTTCACTTCTCGTTTTTTGATGGAAGCATGCAATGTTTCACACGTGGCTTCCGCCAAACCGACCGACTACCGAGAATCTGCACTTACAACCTGCCTGGGATAGCCTCGATGGACAAATTTCTTTTCCGACCTCATGAGCGTCCATCAGGACCCTCTCCGAATACCGTGCTAGCAGCCTTACATGAATGTCCGACAAATATGTCCATCGAAGAGTACAAGGCACTTTGTTCCATACCTCTGGGTCATAACATTCAATGGCAAAACATACTGGCTCAGTTGTATGCGATGATCGTGGACTTCAAAAAGACGGAAACCGAGATTGTACTCCTGCAGTGCATAGGACAAGTTGGTCCGCCACGGGACACAGTGCTCAGGTCCAACCATTCAATTCTAGATAACTGTGTCTTTGTCGAAAAACTCATCGATGGCATCTCCGAGGTCTCAAATAACCTGAAAGAGAACTGGCAAGCTGCGTCGGCTTTTGGAGCTTTCGTCTCACTTGTCCTCCACCTCTTGTCTGTCTGTCGACAGACACACCTTAGACAAAAATGCCTGGATGTTCTAGCGCTCTCTCGATCTGCTACTCTTCAATGGACCACCCAGCTGAAAGAAAGGGTACTAAACGCATCTAGTAGTGACCAGCGAGACGATTTCAGAGCCAAGGCTGCCGCCACAGCCCTTATTTGCGTCAATACCTTCGATATGGATGCTGACCTCCAGACCGAGCTCTTTCAATCTACTGATGCTGCTTCAATATTCTTTCAGTGCTGTATTGTACTTCAAGAAAATGAGCCTTTGATTGTCAAGGAAAATGGTAGTACTGTTGGGGAATATAGTATTGTTCTGAGATACGCCCGATGGAAACGTCTTTGCAAGAAAGCCAGTTCTATACTCGCGAACGAGATCGTCAATCGATCCAACACGGCTCTCGACGACGCCATTACTGCTTCCTGGCAGGCATATCAAGGGAGTGGTCGATGGCGGCAACTCTCAATCGAACACAGCAACTGGTTGGTGAAAGGCCTACCTCTAACGAGAAACGCAAAGTCAGCCCAGGTGCAGTATGATCTATACACCGGTGAGCTTCTTGTGAACGGGATACCTCTCAACCAGCTTCCCAAAGAATTTCAACAGCATCCAATGTATCGCAAATTATTCGGCTCCTCGATCATTGAGGTCATGCCAAGCAATGTGCCAGGAATGCAGTTCTCTTCAAAGAAACTGCATGTTGGACACGTACTCCATTTCGGTCTCGACATCTCGAACCCCGAACAAGCTGAGTTACTCATTCAAGCTCATAAGGATGGCTTTGAATTCGAGCTTGTTCCTTCCCGGGCATTCCGTCATCATTTCCCGAAGCCTTTCGTTGAGAGTCGCATTCATTGGTTGAACAAAGCGCTCAACCACGTTGAGTTCCGATCCTTAAACGAGCCGTGGAAACAATCCGACGCCGAGATTCTTTTGAGCCACGTTTCCGAGAGCAAATGGCGGCTGCAAGTACACCATCAATATGTCCTAGGAATTGACAGTCCGACCGCAAGAACTCTGAGCGGCATTTTGAGCTCTGTGGAGGTTCCCGCCTGGACAGTTATCGCTACGAGCCCTACCTTCAAGCTTCTGGACATCGGCCTCCCCAGGCTGCAGGTCGCGTTCAAGCTGAGGCATGGCGAGCTAGAAATCGTGTCCAAAGAGTTTCCATGCATGCAAATAGACGAGAACCAAGAGCTTGGCGCCTTGTTTGGGCTTCGGAATAAGGTGGTCCTAAGGAATCGAGCCGCGACTAAGAGACTTATCTTGATTCCAGACGGAAAAACAAGTTCTACACGGAAAACCGATCATACCGAGGTCTCTATTGACCCTGAATCAGTTTTCAAAAGTCATAGTTACCATGTTGATGTCCAGCTTGGTCGACTTGTTGACAATGGTACAGCGCATAGCAAGGTGTACCTTGCATATCTTTACGCCCTCACATCCTTCTGCCTGCCTGATCCGCTTACTGGTAGAAGCGGGACTGAGTCAGCGCTTTCGATTCTTGACTCGGCAGCTTTGAAATCGTTTACGGTGTGGTCGAACAAAGAACTCGACATCCTGAGGGACTTGTCAGCTTTGACGCCTAGTCGAGCGTATTATCCACGAGGCGAGACATGCATGCAGACTGTCGGTTGGTCGTCCAAACTGGGTTTTCTTGCCCAACACGGGGCATTCTACCGTCTTGTACAGAGCATTTTTGATCGCTCAAATCGATCCAAATTCTTCTACGCTGACTCATGGATTGCGCCAAGGCCAAGCCAGCATGTTGATCTTCGTCTGCTTGACCGAGATGATATACGATCGTCCTCCTTTCGAGTTTCTGAATATGGAAGTGAGTCATTCACTTCTCATTACGATGCTGCGTATGACTCGAGAGATCTCTGGCGTGAAAGCGAACAAGTGCAAGACGTCTTTGCGATTACCAGAGCAATTTTTCGAGAATCTGTGGAACCTTATCATGTATTTCCAGCAAATATGGCGGCTTGGTTATGGAAACAGCTCTCGGCAATCGAAATCAGAGGGGAACAACATCATCAAGATCTCGAAAATCAGCTTACGTATGCTGCGCAATGGCTTACGGATACCTCGTTTTTGCGAGAAAACTGGCTGGTGCTCCATCGGGCCTTAGGCGAAGATGTTAGTTTTATCAGAAAAACTGACTTTGCCTTCTGGCTATCTGCGATGGCATATGGGGGCAAGATGCAGCCAGGCCTATTGCATCTAGTCGCAGGGTTCGCATTCCACCCTGAGCTCCGATGTATTCAGCGACCGCAAGCAGACCGATATGTTCTCCATCACGGAACGGCGCCGATCGAACGTGACATCTCCAGGGAAATTGTTCCCCGGCTTCTACCGATCGAAGACACACCAGAGCATAGCCTCCCACCATTGCCAAAGGAAGCAAATGGTCCATTTAAGCGGCGAAAAGAGAAGCTATACAAAGAGAAACAAGCAAAAGCGGTGGACATGTTTGTCGAGGCCATGATAGCACAATGGCCATGTGCCTCTCTCCAAACGCCGCCAAATTTAGGTAAATTCGAGGCACCTTATACTTACATCAATATGCCCGAGGCTATGACCTTGGTCAACTTTCAGTTCGAGAGGTGGTACAACAACCGCTGCTTTAGAGAATACCTCGGGCGAATCGACCGTAATGTTCATCGAAATATAGCGTCTTTCAGCATTGCCGACTTGTCACTTGCCAAAAAACCTGCAACGAAGAAGAGGAAACAAGCGTTCTTAAGCAGCAAAGCAATCTTCTCTCACGATGCTCCGCAGAATCCTGGCACGGAAGACTCAAAAAGCCAGCGGTGCTTCGTTTTAAAACAACTTTTGAGACCTCGTCCGTCGACAGAAGGGGCAGACTTTCGCCTCGATACTCTCCTTCAAACCCTGAGGCAGAGAGCATCTTCCAGCTCTGAGAAGAAATATACCGAACAGCTTCAGCACAGTTTTGAGGCACTCAAAGATCATCGACAACGCACGGCGTCAAACAGCATCGTCCATGAGGATTTACTATCAAATCTGGATCAATTGCATGCCAGATGCACGCAGCAAGTGGCTGCACTCTACTGCGCCATTCTGCAGGCGATATATGGTATATCATTCCATCCCTCAAAATCCATTCGATCTGAAGACATTCCCGTGCCAAATATATACCAATGGCCAAGAGTTTGCCCCACGTTCATTTTGTCGCATCTGTGTAAGAAGCGATGGCACGCACTCTCGCCTGACTGGCAACGCTGCTTGATTCAATATGCCATTTCCGTAACACATTTGCACCAAGCTAATCGGCTTCTTGCCTTAACATCAACAACCGGAGCAAGGCTTGTTCAAGAATTGGAGAATATTGGTCATACAAATTGGAATCCTCAGAAAGACCCTGAATCGCTACTTTTTGAGGTCGAAGGTGACTTCATGATCCGGGAAGTACAGGCACAAATCGCCTCCGAAATGCGATGTCCAAGCTCTGGATCAAACGCTGTGATGCAACTAAACATGGGAGAGGGAAAATCTTCCGTCATTGTTCCAATGGTGGCTGCAAGTCTTGCGAATGAAAGCTTGGCACGCGTCATCGCGGCGAAGCCACAGGCAAGACAGATGTTTGAGATGCTCCTCAGCAGATTCGGGGGCCTGGTGGACAGGCCAATATTTCAAGCTCCCTTTTCAAGAAGCATCAAGACAGGTCCCGCTGAAGCGATGGCCATCAATGACATCTATCAGGAGTGTGCCGAGCAAGGTGGCATTTTGCTTGTACAGCCAGAGCATATTCTATCCTTCAAGCTCATGGGTGTCGAACGAGGATACGCAGGAGAAGATGAGACCTGTCGTCTTCTTCTCCGTTCACAGAAGCTGTTATTTGATCAATGTCGCGATATTGTGGACGAAAGCGACGAAAATTTCAGTCCAAAATTTGAGTTGATATACACCGCAGGCACGCAGCAGCCAATTGATCACAGTCCAACGCGCTGGTGCTGCGTTCAGGAAATCTTCGACATTCTCAGAGATTACCTTCCTGCCGTTAAAAAACAATTTCCAGATTCTATCGAGACATTGCAGGACGTGCAAGGTAGCTTTCCCAGAACGAGGATTTTGCGGTCAGATGCTGGAGAGGCCATCACAAATCATATCGTCGACACAATCTGTGACGTCGGTTTGTCTGGTTTTCCTTTGGCGGGAAAGTCAAAAGCGTACAAAAACGCCATCCGCGAATATGTCACTATCAAAAACCTGACAAAAGATCAGATCGAAGCAGCGGAACAGCAGAGAGAATGGACAGAAGCAGAGATGAAGACCCTATTGCTCTTACGCGGGCTTTTTGCTGGCGGCGTACTGGGCTTTGCATTCTCGCGAAAGCGCTGGAGAGTCAATTACGGTCTTGCCCGGGACAGGATCCCAGCCACCAAGCTGGCCGTTCCATATCGTGCTAAGGACATTCCCAGCCCAAGATCTGAGTTCAGCCACCCAGATGTCGTTGTTCTGCTGACCCTCCTGACTTACTATTATGGTGGTCTTGACGACAATGAGCTAATGTTGGCGTTTCACCACTTGCAAAACTCAGATCAAGCCAATTCGACTTACCAAGAATGGGTGAAGGACGCTCACGCGCTGCCCAGCACATTTTCCCGTCTGGATGGCGTCAATCTGGACGATGTGAACTGTAAGCATGGAGTATTCCCATGTCTTCGAAAAGCCAAAAGCGTTGTTGATTATTACGTTGCGCACGTTGTTTTCCCGAAGGAAATGAGAGAATTTCCTTACAAGCTGTCAGCCTCAGGTTGGGATCTCGGGGAGGTCAAATGTCACGTTACGACAGGCTTTAGCGGGACCAATGATTCTCGCATTGTGCTGCCTTTATCCATGGAGCAGCTCGACATTAGCAGCCAAAAGCATACCAATGCGTTGGTGTTGGAGCATCTTCTTCAGCCGGAGAATAATGTCGCGCCCATTTTGGCCTCTCGCAAAGAAGGCGAGAGCGATGCCGACAAGATACTGCATATGGTGGTCAATATGGAACAAAAGACTCGAGTGATTCTTGATGTTGGCGCTCAGATCATTGAGCTCAATAACAAACAGGTCGCCGAGAGATGGTTGAAGCTACTTCCCGACAACAATGAGACCCAGGCAGCAGTGTTCTTCGATGACGACGATAATCTTTGCGTGCTCGACCGAAGAGGTATCGTTGACCTGCTACAGATTTCGCCGTTTGCAACTCGCCTCGATGTTTGTCTCATTTTTCTGGATGAGGCACATACACGTGGAACGGATCTAAAGCTTCCTCAAGATTACCGAGCTGCCGTTACCCTGGGTGCCGGACTTACGAAGGACAGGCTTGTCCAAGGTAGGAACGCCTTATCACACTGCCATCGACTTGAGGTTTTGAGCTTTCACTGACCTAATATGCAGCTTGCATGAGAATGAGACAATTAGGAAAAGGACAGTCTGTTGTCTTCTGTGTACCTGAAGAAATTTCGCACAAAATTCGAGCTTTGAATCCTGATAAAACCCAAACACAGGTTTACGTATCTAATGTTCTCGCATGGTCCATTTCAGAGACTTGGACGGATGTCAAGCGATGCATGGCACTGTGGGCCGTTCAAGGGAAGCGCTTCCAGAGGCAGCAGAGGGTCTGGGCTTTGCATCACGATCAACATGGAGAGACTCTGCAGAAAGAAGTGGCGGAGATGTTTCTCGAACCCGAAGCTCAGACACTGAAAGAAAGATACCGACCGGCTGCGATGCCAAGTAGCTCCGTATTGACAGAGACTGCAACGAAAGCAGTCGACGAGATTGACCGGAGGAGCCGTGAATTCCTCACTGAAGGTCAAGAGGCCAACCTTCAACAAGAGGCCGAACGCGAACTCTCGCCTGAGGCCGAAGAAGAAAAATCGGTCGAGAAGCCGCTGCCAGCCGAACCCTTGCCGCACGGACTTCACAATGACGTTGTGAAGTTTGTCAAAAGCGGCGAGATAGTCTCCAAGTCCAAGGCCTACATGCCTGCTTTTCGGTCCCTGAGTTGCACGAGCGCAGCTATACGCCAAGGCAGTGATGTGCTAGACTGCAAGAGCGTACTCGTGACGACTGATTTTGCGGAAACCGTCGTGGCAGAGTCCAAGAACGACCTTCGGGACTCGTATCAGCGGCAGGTGCAGTGGATCTTGTCACGAAGGTCACAGGGTCCAGAAGGCAGCGCGATAGATCTCATGCTGATCATCAGTCCGTTCGAGGCTCAGAATATTCTGGCAACCATTTCCAATTCGAAACGTGTCGCCCTCCATATCTACGCGCCTCGGTCAAACCTGGGCCTTCGACCACTGGACTCGATGGATCTGTTCACCATGCCGGATCTGGGCCAGAGTCACATACCGCAGGATTTGATCACTAGGCTGAACATCTTTGCTGGGCAACTCTACTTCAAATCCTGGGACCAGTACATGAGCACATGCAACTTTCTGGGCATCACGCACGTGGATAACGGACCTGATGAAAGGCATGAGTGGCGCAGCGAGGCCGGCGCCAGTCTGCGTGACAGCGTGCACGTTCTGATGAGACGTATTAGGCGGAACCTGGAAGACATTAGCAGGACGCATGTCGGCGCGATTTTGGATGGGAGGAAGCTGAGATGTCGAGACTTGGAGTAAGGCTTGTCCGATACTGACTCGGACTCGGTGCGACTTGATCTCAGATTTGGGATCTGGGAAAGGGGGCTTCCACCCAAGGGTCAGATCATACTTCTATCCCGGTCTACTTTTCGAAATATATGGCTTTACGAAACAAAACATACACAGAGCGGCGTAACTTCAAGATGGTCATGAGCGCAATAATCTGTGGAACCCTAGAATCATGTCCATCGTGAAAAGATCAAGTCTGAGATATAAAGCATAACAAATCTGATTGTGATATATGAAAGCCTTCCGACCGCAATATATTGTTACTGCGTGAACGAGGGCGGAACAACACGATACGAAGCGCAGCTTCTACCTTGGCATGTCGTCCTTTGAGTACACTCCTTTGGTAAAGAGACACAAGAACACAACTGCCACGGCAAGCGTATTGCAGACACCGCACCGACCCGCCGCCATGATGTACAGAAGCGTCCAATACCGGGAACTAGTATCCGATCGACCTCTCAATGTTCTCGCACAGAGTTTACTCGATTTGCTGCAAGCGGCGTTTGGTCTTTGCGTATCGCTGAGTACTTGCTGGCGAAAAGAGAAATGCATCGTGTCAAGGACTGGAGAGGGTGCTCTACGTGAACGCGCGCACTGCACGGCTGGACATCGATTAATTCATACAGTCTGCGAGCATGTTTTCTGTGTATCAAGACTCATTCCTCGTGTGAGGGTAATCGTTTGTCTGGGGCTCGTTTGTCTGGGGCTCGTTTGCTGCCTTTCTGAGACGATAGCGGCTAGACTAAGACAAGGCTCGGTCGTATCATTTGTGCGATGCTGTTGACAATTGTAAGGACTTAAGATTGGGTCTCTTCATTCGGTCGTCTTTATGATCGCCCCTGGGTTGAGTATCGAAATTGCAATTCCGATAAATCGAGCGATTAGAGACTTGGGGTCGACCGCGGCATAGCCCGAGCTTTAGATGATCTTCGTAGCTGTCGGGTGGGCGGCAGAGGAATTGAGCGAGGAATTTTGACTACACATGTGTTACGACATGAATTGAGGGTCTTTAGTCTGATCGAGCGTCGTACACACATAACTTCTATCGAACGGAAAGCTTTCTAATCAGGGTTTCTGTGAGTGCAATCACCAACTATAGTCGGGCAGGCTATGTTTGTCTTTGCCAAGGGCAGCTGCACCCGTCACTCGTCCCAGCCAAGAGAACAGTGAGCTGAAGCGGGTGGCCCAGCAAACGACGACGAATATCAGATTCCGTACAAGTATGCCCAAGCTCGTTTGTGGTGCCATGAAGCTGAGGATGCCAGGTGGAATCACGTGCATGTCTTTGATGATCGGCTCCATGCGGTCCTGGTATGCCTGGAGGCCAGCCGCGAGGTCTCCTTTGTGTTTGCTGACCTCACCGGCCAGGATGTAGGCTCCCGCCAAAGCGAGGCTTGTGCCCGTGCCTGTTGGCCCTGCTGCGTAGCCTGCATCGCCAACCAAGGCGACGCGCCCTCTGTAAAGGCTCGGAATCTTGACTTGACACATTTCAGACGCGTACAGGTCTTGTGAGTCCTCAAGCTCAGCGAGGATTTTTGAGGAGTTGCTGCCAACGCTCTTGAATCGCTGTGCGATATACTTTTTAAGGAGGTCAGTCCCTTGCTTTTTCGCTATCCGAAACTTCTCGAGTTCCGCATCATCGTTCCTCGAGTGAACGCTGACGGCAAAAATTCGATTGGTATTCGGTCCATCTGGCGCTACACCCAGGGAGCGCCCGCCCGGTAAGCTAGACGACAGTGCCGTGGTGTCACCATTGAGGAGGTCTTGCTGAATTGTGAAGTATGCTGCCCATATGCCGGCTGGCGAGACATGATCCCCAACACGGCAACCGAAAGCCATTGCGCGAGTCTGAGACGCTGTCCCATCGCAAGCAACGATAAGGTCGTATTCTGCGCTGGGGGTGCCGTTTGCGAAGTCGACTTTGATGGGAGCCGGGAGCTTGTCTCCCTGCTGCTGCATGGAGAGAATATACTCACCGAAAATGTACTTCACTTGGTCCGAATCCTTGGTCAAATCGTAAAGAATGCGTGAGAGCTGGTCCCGGAAGATCTCGAACTCAGAAACAAGAGATTGCTCCTCAGCGTTGCCGGTGCCCTTCAAGGTGGCAATTCGTCGGCCTTTGCTGTCAAGAAGGCCAAAGCCATCCATGGGAGCCAGAGCTGCACGAACAGCATCTTCCAGCCCTGGAATTTTTCGCATGACGGTCACGCCAATCAGGCGAATATCGACGTTTTGTCCCCCCGGGCGTAGTGACGGGGAGCGCTCGATGACGGTGACGTTTGCGCCAGCCTTGGCGAGCCAGTACGCTGCCATGGGACCAGCTATGGATGCGCCCACGACGAGAACTCGAAGGCCAGACATCTTGGGAGGACTCGAAGTGACAGGTGAGAGGGGGTGAGGTCAATTTCAGGCCGGTGAGAGCGATGAGGTCGGCCCCTGGGGACGAGACGAGACGAGGTCCGCCACATTTTTATACGTCTCTGAGCCTGAGCTCCTCATCTCGGTCCTGCACGAATATCATCGCGTCACACCGTGTTTCGGGGCTTGGTTTGTGGTGATAAACACTATTTGCTGCCACGATTGCTAGCTCGGGGAGTACTAAAGTCCGACACTAGGGACTTTGAACTTTCCATGACTGGCTACCGCATCGAAGATGACCATGGTGGCGCCCGAGACGGGACCTTGTTCCCGCGGCAGCCTGAGCATACTGTGCTACCGACAGAACAGGTTGAGGAGGCAACATTAAAGAGCTGACGGATGTTCATCACCATGTGCTCGGCAGGTGGTGGTTGAGTGGTTTGGTATCGTGGCACTCGATCCATCCCCGCCGCCTTCACCCTGCCCCCGGTTCCAGCTCCACATAAAAAGTATGCCGCTACTGAGTCATCAGCACGATGACCCCCCACCACCACTCTGTGCAGCTCAACCGCGATTAAAAAATAAATGCGTGGGGTGGGGGCAATTCCTACCAAGAAAGGCAGACGAAAGAACAGTCGATGTGGAAACTCGTCTCTCCTACCGCCAACATCTGTCCGAGCTTCGCTTATGGAATCATGTTTCCCGACCAGTCTTCGAGCCGTTGTCTGTGACCTCAATCTTCGATTATTGCCCTCAGCCATACCTCTGCGCCGGCGACGAAGGCGTCTTCTCTCCCAACTACGCCATCTCGCTTCTGTAAGCTGTCGACCGACACTGAGCACAGCTCGTCGGGCTCCACCGACTTCGCTCAGGCCGGATGTCAATATCGACTGGCGTACTCGAGTTGGTAATGTTCCATTCGCCATGTTGACAACGATCGAGCTCGCGATGGTGCCTACGGCCGATACGCCCGGCACATGCATATACGTCCACAATGCTCAACGGTCCTATGTCTTTGGCCGGCTTCCGGAAGGTGCGCAACGTGCTTTTGGGAGTCGCAAGATTTCTTTTGGAAGTACCGAGAACATCTTCCTCAGCGGGAGTGTCAGCTGGGAGCAAATGGGCGGCTTGATTGGGTACCTTCTGAGTGTGGGCACCAACGTCGGCGCGGCCAAAGAGTCTAGAAAATCCGATAATGAGAAAAGAAAACAAGAGGGGAAAAAGCCTCTTCCGGAACCCAGGCATCAAGGAATTGCGGTTCACGGAGCGGACAATCTCTGCCACGTCCTGGCGGCTTGTCGGCCCGTCATTTTCCGACAACCCGTCAGCGTACGATCTCACGAATCCCGAGAAGATCGCCGCGGGGCCGGTGTGGAAGGCATAGAGCCGGATTGGCAAGACGATTCTTTCAAGGTTTGGAGAATTCCTACCAGACGCGTCTGCTCAAAGAGTCCACCGAAGCGTCTGCACGAAGAAATTTCGAATGGAGCTACGACTGGGAACTCAACGTCTCCGACTATACCCGCCAAAACGCGAACGAACATCTCAGAACCTGACATTGCTAGCATGGTGGTAGAGCGTATTATGTTTACCGGCAGTACCAAAAACAGCTCTGTCTTACTTCCCCGGAGGCTCGGCGATCTTAGACCTGAAGATGCAGCCGTGGTCGTGAAGAACAACGTGCTGATGCCATACAAGAGGCCTAGTCTATCAAAAGATGCGGCGCTCCCAGACCCAGAGAAGAAGGTTTGGGTGTTTCCCGAACCAGGGGATGAGACAGAGAGCAGAAACCCTGAAGGAGCCCTGACCATTGTTCATCATCCCTTGCCCAGAACTGCATATGGGGAAATATCAATGTCATACATTGTCAAGTGTCATGATCGCAGGGGGAAGTTCAACGTGGCAGCTGCGAAAAGCCTCGGGGTGAAGGTTCAGGACTACAAATTGCTCACTGCTGGTCAAAATGCCGTCGGAAAAAACGATATGGTTGTCACGCCAGAAATGGTCTTGGGGGACACTCAGCCAGGAAAGGGCTTCATTATTGCAGACATTGCCACAGTTGAATATCTGGACGCCTTCATGCAGCGCCCTGAGTGGGAGAACAAGGAGCTGATGGAGCATATATGCGTCGTGTATTGGATCTTAGGCATCGGGTTGGCGTCTAATGCCAGAATACAACAATTCATCCACGAACACTCGCAGATGAGGCACATTATCTGCGCGGAGGATACAAGCCCCAACATGATCACACACCCTGGCTCTGCGGCCATCCAAACGAAGTTGATGAGGATCGATCCCGACCGGTTCCCCCTGCCCAGATTCGACAACAAAGTGACGTTTCCGGCGCAATCAGCCGACTCGCCGATCGAGCTTGGTCGAGCGGGCAAGAAGCTACAGCTGATGCCTCGACTTTGCTTTGACGATCAGGCCGTGGCTGAATTTCCAGATCTCATGGGTGCAGGACAGTCCCTAGACGATGAGCTGCTATCGCTGGCTGAGAAAGCTCGAGCAGAAGCCACTGAGGCTGGATTCCTTGCCCGAATTGAAGAGATGGAGAAGGACATACCAAACAGAGACGCGGAGATTATACCTCTGGGCACAGGGTCTTCCGCTCCGAGCAAGCATCGCAACGTATCAGGATTGCTCGTCCGGGTCCCCGGCATCGGCAACTACCTTTTCGACTGCGGCGAGGGCACAATGGGCCAAATTCTCCGCGCATTCGATACCGGCGAGACGGCCGACGTTCTCCGCCATCTCAGATGCATCGTCATCAGCCACCTCCATGCCGATCATCACCTAGGCGCCGTCTCTGTCATCAAGGCATGGTACGAGCAGTCCCTTCGCGACAACAACAATACCGCCACACTAGCCATTTCCTGCATCGCACGCTACCGTGACATGCTGGAAGAGCTCGCCCAGATCGAAGACATTGGCTTCCATCGCCTTCGCTTTCCCAGCTGTTCCGGAGTCGGCAAGAAAGACCGCGAAGTCACCACAGCTCAGGACCTCGAGGGCGACAACTTCGGACTCAAGAGCATTAAGCGGATTCCCGTGGCGCACTGCTGGCGCTCCTACGGCACCGAGCTCGAGTTGACATCGGGCCTGCGCATCGCTTACTCGGGCGACTGTCGACCCTCCAGCGCGTTCGCCCAGGCCTGCAAGGGCGCTCACCTGCTCATCCACGAGTGCACCTTTGCCGACGACAAGCAGGACCACGCGAAAGCCAAGAAACACTCGACCATGGCCGAGGCGCTGGGTGTGGCGCGCGAGATGCAGGCCCGGCGTACGCTGCTGACGCACTTCTCTCAGCGGTATACCAAGGCCGACTCGCTGCGACAGGAGACGGTCAAGGGCGAGGAGCAAAGTGTTCTGTTGGCATTCGATTTGATGAGGGTGCGGCTGGGTGACTTTCAGAAAGCTGCGTGTTATATACCTGCTGTGCAGAAGTTGCTGGAGACGTTGGAGTGATTGATAGGGAGGCGATGGTTAAATCGTGGCATCCAGCGATGGTACTCTATTTTCACGCATGTAGAATGTCTAGCGGTCGACTCGGAGGGCAGATTCGAGTATTTCATGAGCATACACCCCACTTAGCACGTTAGATCAATATGAGCAGAGAAATGCATGGAGATAGATGAGTTCCTCGACATGATTATCATTGGTGGTTGTACAGAAGCTACAGGACCTTCGTATTATCGCAAATTCAGGCTCGGCACCGTATCGACTCATCTGTACGGAGTAGTTCAAGACATCTGACATCTTGTGTGATAACTCAAACGGCCCCCTGCACATGATCTAGGCTACTACTCCTCTCCTAGCCAAAAATGGAGAAAGAAAACACAGATGCAATCAACCGCCGCTGGCAGAACCGCAACGCCGCCCTCTATGCACGCGCAAGCACCGAAATATCACAAACCCCTATTAAACCACACACGTCCATCATGACCGCCCTTGCCCCAAAACTCTGGCTCCAGCCTATCCGCCGCAATTTCCTGCTGCTGCGGAAACACCGCCAGGGCCAACGGCAGCACCACAAACGACGTAGCGGCAATCAGCGCCAGATTCAATCCGATAGGGAGGCCAGCCGCTAACCTAGGCCGGGTTTTGAGGTACTCTCCCTCCAGAAAGTTCTTGTACCAGGCCTGTCGCGTCTGGACGTGATACAGCACCATGGGGGGGATGATCATGATAGGACTGCTATTGAAGACGCGGCTCGCCGCAGTCTCATACACGGCTATCCTTGCCGCTTTCTGGCTCCGACCCAACGAGGGCACATCCCGCTCCGACTTGCCCTCGTCCTGCAGCCTCTGCTTCTCCGCGGCCGACAAGACCGGCCGCACGTCGATGCCCGTGGCAATTTCTCCCCTCCGCATGAGATAGGCGTTGAGGGCGCCCGCGGACGCAACGGCCGCAAACGGCACTAAGCGCTGCAGCACGGTGCGCGTGGCAGGCGAGATGCGCCGCAGTCGGGGCACCAGGGCGTTGAGGCCGAGGGCGACGCCGCACGAAGCCGACACGGCCACGGCGTACGACTTGGCCAGCGTGGCCGTGGACATGGGCGAGGACTTGTTGGCGTTGGCGCTGTTGATGGCCACGTTGAGCGACTGGTTGGCGATTTGCCAGGCGACGATGCCCGTGGTGGACAGGTTGGGCTGCAGCATGCCGGCGGTGACGACCAGGTTGGTCAGCACGAACGAGGACATCCTGAAAGGGAGGAAGACGGGCTCGCCGGTGTCTTTGTGGTGTCGACAAGTCAATCAGCTCGGTCTTGGTCTTGGTCTTGGTCTTGGGAGAGGAGATGCCAGGATGCCGCGCGTACCAGGGTGTAGGGTCGAGTCGACGATTTTCTTGGCCCGCCAGAGCTCCGGCGTCATGAAGGGTGTTTTGCCCGTTTTGTAACCGGTCACGAGCTGTTTTGCGCGCTCGAGACCATGTGTCCCCGCGAGGAGGGTACTGTTATTGGCATTGTGGTGCGTTGAGCAGGATGAAGCAGCGCGGCGCGCAGTCAGGAGACGAGAAGTACCTTGGATCGGTGAGGCCAATGGCATGCTTCACGCGGCCCGAGTACGTGCTCAGATCGTACTGCGAGACGGGGAGGTCTCTGCCGCCGGGGAGGGAGGCCGACATGGTGACACGCCGTCTAGCCCTGAAGTCGGAGGGCGACTACGACGAAGTGAGATTCGACGATGCGTCTTGTATGAGAGAAAGGTCTTTTTTTCATGAGACCTGCGGATTTGAGAGGTTTGCGGGGGGGGGAGGTTTGAAGTGGAGACGAGAGAACAAAGTGCTCCTCCGGTGTCGGCTGATTGGCTGGCGCTGGCTTTGTCCTATTTTGGGCCAACACCGAGCGCTTGACTTTGTCGATGAATGTCGTTCCCCCATCCGACGAGAACCTGTTTGTCGCCGTCGCGGAGGCTGCTCTTCCATCAAGGCTCACGTCTACTGAGCCTGGCCTGTTGCGCTTGAAGTTCTTGAAAACATGGCGCCAGTCGAGCTGTATCGGTGCGTGCTATTCCCGCTGCTGCTCCTCGACCGAAATAGACGTGACGTATTTATTTCGCGAAGAGCATGTCGCCGGGGAAAATTCATTTCAAGCTCACATCATTGCGCCAATGGAAGTGCCATCGTCGCGCCTGTACGGTCGCGAAAGTGACTGACCGCAACAACTAGATAAGTGCTTACGAAGGTCCCTGTGACGCATGCCAGCCCTCGCAAGAAGCGTTGATGCTTCCCCACTGATGATTTTCGGGGTTATGCGGCCAAAACTGAAATTCTTGTGCATCCCATGGTACTTGGGCGGAATTCGGCTGCTTCATTTCCGTCACTGCAATCTCCTGATCGAAATGACTATACGAAGGGTTTGGAACTTCAAGTGGCTCCGGATTGTAGTCTATGTAGGCAGGATGAGCTTGCCCAGGAGGAACTTCGGGGTGTTCGTGCCACATAGACCCCCGGAGCCCGGTGTTTTCCCATTGTTCGTCCCTCACTTGTTCGTCCCTCACCTGTTCGTCCCTCACCTGTTCGTAGAACCGTTCAAGACGCTTTCGATCAGGTTCCTCAAATTTTTGGCTAGTCGGCTCTGACTGTGTAAATTCCTGACCAAAATAACCTTGAAAAGCAAGGTTAGGAGGCCATGGAGTTGCCCCCATGGGGGTTTCGGTGTTTGTGATGTGAGTGGCAGGCATGGAGCCATCGCCGGTCACCATCGCATAGCCACCGGGAATCGGACCGCCAGCGATATAGGGTGCAGGGATAAGTGAATATGTGCTGTTGCTTGGGAGTTCATGAACCTGCGCGTCTGCGCCCTGCGATTCATTCAAGGCTTGATACAGCATATGAAAGCGCGTTGTCTGCCTTCTCTTGCTTGATCTTTGCCCATATTCATCCTCAGTATCCTCGGGAGCCGCTCGCTTTTTTGTGCTTGATCTCTGTCCATGATCGTCCTCAGTGAGCACTGGAGCCACCTCGCCTTGAGCCGCGACCTTTGGGAATGCCCAAGGTAGCTTTTCATCCCGTTCCTGCTCAAACAGGTCCTTGAACTTCCTATTTCTTACCAGATACACTGGATTTCCCTGATGGCCGTCGATCGATGTTCGAAGCTTTGGTGGTATGCCTTCTTGGCGCTCGTCCATCGTTTTGTGTTTCGTCTTAGGCTGCGACGAAACATGATGACTGGCCAACTCAAATGCCAAGAGACCATAAGATTGCGCAAAGGGGGCTCGCCAGGCTTCTTCGTTGGCTAACAGATCAAGAGAGGAGGTCGCCCCCTCTATGTTTCTTTTGTAAGCCGACCAATTCTCGGCGGTGAACCATTTTGTACCCTTGAACTGGCATGGATCGTCTTTATCGGCAGCATTCTTGAACCACTGCTCCCATACTATTAAGGATTTGCCGTTACCAAAATTGCTGCCGTTTATTGACATTCGATTTATTTTTCGAGGCTTAGGAAATACACGGTCCTCCGGCCGAATCATTCCTCGCTTCATTAGCCATACAAGGTTGACAATCCTTTCCAAGCAGGACAAGCAGAAGGACATGGGCCACCTGTGAGGACTCTTCTTCCCAGTTGTCGTGAAAGGAACGTGCGAATCAAACACTGCCCGAACGGTTCCCATCATCAGTTTGTTGTCGGATGGACACTCGTCGAAATTGCAACACGCATGGGTCTTGTCCCACTCCACTGGACCGCACTTGGTTGGGCATCGCTGTACCCATATTGTGAAGTCCGGATCCCCTTCTTTGCTCTTCAAGTAACTTCGAACATGGTTTTCGGAGATGAGTACTTTCTCTTTTTTGGGCTTTCCCTTGGTCTTGGTGGTTTCATCCTTGTCTTTTGGTTTGGGGTCTCCATAGTTTCTGACTCCTGCGAGGCGACCGTCGCTATCGAACGAGAATAATAAAGCTGGACGGCCCTCCTCTTCGTTCGGCACTAGCACATCATCGGTACTGCCTGGCCACTCGAGATACTCAACTATGGGGTCTGGGGCAGTTCTCTTGGGCTCGTTTGCCTTTGCCTTGTTTAACCGAGTGACTTTTGATGTCGCCTGATTAGACGGTGGCTTCGTCCCGTCTGACCTGGGATATCTGTCTTCGGGGTACCCTTCTGTGTGGGCATCGTCGAAGAACTGGAGGAAGTCTTCGGTGGTCTTGCAATTCGACCGAGCTTCGGAGACGTTCTTGATCAAGGCACTCGGGGATGGCGTAGACGGCTCAATTATCGTTTTGGGGAGTCCCGCAAGATCAGCCCAATCGTCCCACAGAGTAGACCAGTAGCTTGGCTCTATATAGCGGCCGAACAATGTGTTTTTATCTTTCAGCTTGTCCTGCCATGCAGGCGAACGACAGTATGAGTACTGACAACCGTCGTTGAATTCCAGACACAACTTCTGCTCTTTGATGAAGCTGAGCCATGCTTCCCGGGCTTCTTTAATCACATATTTGAGGTATTTTATTGCGGCGTCATCCGGTGTGCTGTCCGTTTCCGGTTTGATTATTTTCTTAAAGTTAAAGTTCTTCTTCAGGTCGATACGGTAGGCATCGGATAAGTACCAAGAAGAGCTCCCATCGAACTTGGGAGCACCCTGATGAGAATTAGCGGCAACATTTTGAACATGCTTATCGAGAGCATCTTGAACAAGATTGTTGGGAACAACTTGACCAGAATTGTAACGCACATTGGGCACTGAACGAGTGGCGTGATCCGCTGTTCTCAACCAATGCCACAGATCTGCTTGGAACTCTTCGGTGTACATCTTCAGATGATGGATGAACTCTGCTTGTTCTATGATGAACACGATTTGCGAAGGAGAGAACACCTGACCTCATATACGGGAGGGACTGACGAACTGGTGTGGATGGCTCTGTGGGAGAAATCGTCAAGATCTGAACACAAAGCAGCGCACATCTGGTTTTTAGCTTGCAGAAATAGAGACTGCGTGTGCAGAACAACCTGTTCAATTCTTTCACGTGTTTTCTCTGATAACACGTTTGTTCATCCTTTCCCAGGACTACCAAAGAGCCACGCCAATGAAAGGCGTCATCCGAGACTGAGTGCAACAAGGGGAGCAGCGGGTGTTGTCCCTCCGAACACGATGTTCACCAGACTCCAACATCTGACTGGTCACCCATGCTCGGCATAAGAGCGGACCATAGACCTGTTCATATGTCCACTTGCAGAGAAGATCCGCTCCGTAGCACCCTTGTCATGACAGACCTCATGAAGAGCCAATACATTTCTCGGCCCCTTCCAGCCTCGTCAGCAAAGTGTCACAGCCGGTCTCCGAGAGCTCGGCTGTGAAAGATCCTTGGCTCGACGAAGGTCAGCACATGACAGCTTCCACAATGAACAGACTCCTAGGAAGACAAAGCTTTTGTTCATGGGCCAAGGTTTTCTTCATCGAGAGTCACTGCCGGCGAGGCGCCTTGTTGCCTTGCGTACCGCGTTGTTTCCCCTTGTTGCACCTGGAAGCAAGGACAGACGCGGACGGACATGGCAAGAGGTACCAAGAGTGGCCTTTTGTTTGATCTGATTGTCTCGTGCCGTCGCTGTCGAAAGCGGCACGGACCCCGAATAAAGCGCAGCTTCTTCTTGATCACAACAAGATCATCTTCAGTCCACAGACCATGCTCGTAGAAGACAATGCGTATCTGCTCGACAGCATGTGAAAATAGCACTTGAGCGCCCAGGGGTGTCTCAAGGGGGGGTGAAAGACGCAGCAGCCTCTCCATCTGCCCAGCCGCGATCGTGAACAACCACGAGCAACCGTGCTGGAGTCGATGGAAAGGGATCAAGCTGTATACCCTGCCGTTCCACGACGTGAACAAGGTGAACCGAAGACATGAACTGCAAGGAGCCATTTTATTGTCTTCTGAACATGGCAGTCTTTCTTGGCTGCGGGCTCTAGTGTGCGGTGGATCCCGTCGCCGATACGTCCAGGGTGCCTAATTCGCAGATTCGCAGCCACAAGCGGGGCGTGGCGCAAATAGCGCGCTGCGGGAACTAACAGTGGATCTCGCCTCTCGTTTATTTTTCTTTCGATTGTTCATTGATTTTCCTTGATCCATTATGGAACCCTTTTTCTTTTCTTTTTCTGGCATTCTTTCTTTCTTTCTTTCCCTTCTCCCTCCCCATCGAGGCACATGCATACACGCATGTCAAGCTTTTTCCGTCGGCTGGAACGTTACTCCATACATCTTCGGCAGACCAACAGGCTCGTTGAAAAGTGGTTTCTTCTCAGACTGACATGGAGGGGGGTTGATGCAAGAGCCTCGTCGCTGCAGAGATGCTGACTTTGATATTGGAAAAAAAAAAAAACGGCTACATTGGCGCCCCCATCGGCAAATGGAGCCTTTGCCGAACTGGTGATCATCAAGGTTCTCATCGTGGAAAACCACGCTTTTGCCAGGTACCAACTGCTTGGCTCTCCCTTCGCTACAGCACAACCAGATAAGCCACCACACCTCGTCCCGATGGGGCGACGGGCAAGGTTGCCTGAGATGAGACAGCGGTAGATAAAGATGTTGGTAGACATGACGGCCCAGTCCAGACCAGACCGTGCGTAAAATCAGCGTGCCCGCAGGCGCACTCCATGCCGTATCAGGATTTACACTTATCGTAGATGGCCAGATCAGGCAACATCACCGGCTGATGGGGTCCCGGCTCAGAGTAGCCATTCGTATATATTCCTAAGCCTTTCGTCGCTCTGTCTCCTTCGCCTCGTCTGTGAGACTCACACCACCGACTGATTGCTGACGAAAGAGTGCCACATCCATCTTCATCCAAGGGAGAACCGCCATGGCCGGATCAGCAGATGATGCCGCTTCGCCGGCCTTCAACGCCAGCTCCGTCGACATCGATAAGACGCCTCTGCGCGACATCATGTGTCATTTGCAAAAAAGCAACAACAAATACGATGATAGGCTCGGGCTGCACATCTCGTCCATTTTCGTCATTCTCATCGTTTCCTCTGCCGTCACCTTTTTTCCTGTCCTCGCAGCCCGCAGTCGACGCTTGAGAATTCCCTTATCTGCGTATCTGATCGCTCGCTACTTCGGTGCAGGCGTCATTATCGCCACTGCCTTCATCCATCTCTTGGACCCTTCGTACAATGCCATTGGACCCAAGAGCTGCGTCGGCTTGACCGGGGGTTGGGCCGGCTACTCGTGGCCTCCGGCCATAGCAATGTCATCTGCCATGATAATCTTCCTCGTTGATTTCTTGGCAGAATACTACGTTGAACGACGTCATGGGCTTGTTCACGCCCCGGTCGAGAATCTCATCACCAATTCTTCCGAGGCCGAAGGCAAGGTGGTGCACCCAAGCAATTCGAACCAGACTCTACGTGGCGCTGGCCATGACGATCGATCAAACACGACTCGCCGGTCGCAGCCCGAGAAGCAAGGCGACGACTTGGAACAGTTCAAGCAGCTCTCTGGCGATTCTGCAGCGGTTAACGAGGCATTCCGGTCGCAAATTGCGGCGTTTTTGATCCTCGAGTTCGGCATCATTTTCCATAGCGTCATCATCGGCCTCAACTTTGGGGTGTCTGGGGGCAAGTCCTTCGACACGCTCTACCCGGTGCTGGTCTTCCATCAGTCCTTTGAGGGACTTGGTATTGGAGCGCGGCTCAGTGTCATCCCCATGCCAGGTCGATGGAAGTGGCTGCCTTGGGCGCTGTGCGCTGCGTATGGACTGACGACGCCCATTGCGATTGCTGTCGGTCTCGGTCTGCACACCACGTACAACGGCAAGACTTACACAGCGAGCATCGTGAAGGGGGTCTTTGACGCCATTTCGGCAGGCATCTTGATTTACACCGGTCTCGTGGAGATGCTGGCGCGGGACTTTTTGTACAATCCCAATCGGACGACCAACAAGAAGCGTCTGGCATTGATGCTGGTGTCGCTCTATCTTGGAGCCGGCACTATGTCCCTTATTGGCAAATGGGCTTGAGTGTTTTCTTCCTTCTTGAGGTGAGGCACACGCGAGTTTGATGATATGAGGAAGGCTTTTGTTCTTGAGCGTACCGAGCGTCGATGTGAATGACTCACGTGGCGGATGGGGAAAATCTGAAGGTTTCGTTCCATTGCGAGCACAATGTTTTGCTGGGTGTGACGTTGCGCACGGGACCACCCGGCACGGCCCAATACTAAACCAAACGTATCATTGGGCCAGGCTTCACGTCACTGTGACATGATCGTAACTCCAAATCATTGTTTTGGCACCACAAGCGGCTCGCTCATCTAAGACGACAGATCGTAAATCTTCAACGCCGATCAAGTGCAGGGTAGGTGCGAAAGAGGGCAGGGGCCTGAGGCTGGGGGCCTGACGAGGTTCCCGTTGATCGTCGCCTCCGAGGTGCTATAGAAACTAAGGGGTGGTCGGGTGGGCCACC
>JARJRV010000521.1:0-49007 GCA_030783925.1 Aschersonia sp. MBC 735 | reverse complement strand
TTGCCTGATAGACTGCCTTGGTCGAGAGCCATTGTGAGGGAGTCTTGGGCGGACGGGGGAGGGGTTTGCAGCGAATGAGGGTAAAGTGCTTCGTGGGGAGGGGGAGGAGGACTAGCAGAGCTGGGGGGGTGGGGAGGGGCATGGGAGGGCATGTCGTTCCCCAATCACCACACACACGCCCCCTCCATCATGTAAAGTACTTACATAAAGTTACTCAAGCACACGCATTGAGCAGAGACGTCTGGTCTGCCAACCACTCTCAGTACCAGTTGTAAGAATCGCTGCAGCGTCAAGATGGTCAAGGCTCTCGTCGTCGGCATCTCGGGCTGCTCGTCCAGCGGCAAAACGACCCTCGCCCGCCTCCTGCGCGACATCTTCCCCAATACCTTCATCCTGCACCAGGATGACTTTTACAGGCCCGAAGCAGAGTACGCAATCACCTCCATAGCTCATATTGGCCTCATACCTACTCACTCTTCCCATAGTCTACCGTCTCGAGAAGGCCTGCTGGACTGGGACTGCGCAGAGGCCATCGACATCCCCTCCATGGCTGACGCGCTGTCATACATCCGCCAGCATGCGGCGTTTCCCGTAATTCCCCCCTTTTCCCTGAACAAATACACGTACATCTCCCAGCAGGACATTCTGACATCCGTCCCCGGAGTGAGCACAGCCGACGCTAGATTCGAAAGAGGACCAAAACTCCGTCGGCCAGTGTCCCGTCTCCGAGGACCTGATTGCGACCCTCAAAACCGAAGTGGGAAGCCGACTCTCCGCTTCCCATGTGCTCTCGCAAGGACGTCTACGCATGTGCCTGTTGGACGGGTTCCTGCTGTACCCGCCTTCCATGGCGGCGCTGCGGCCCCATCTCGACCTCAAGCTGTTCGTGAGGACGTCGTATGAGCGCGCCAAGGCCAGACGGGAGGCGCGCGATGGGTACGTGACTATTGAGGGCTTCTGGAAGGATCCTCCGGGGTATGTGGACAAGATTGTCTGGCCGAACCATGTGCGGGAGCATGCGTGGATGTTTGAGCATGGCGATGTGGAAGGTGCGTACGACAAACAGGTTTTGGACGAGGCAGCTATCAAGGTTTTGCCTGAAGCAGCTGTTGATGTGGGCTTGGACGAGGTGCTGCCGTGGATGGTGCATGTCATCTTGGACAAGTTGGATGAGGCATAGGTGAAACTTGGGACAAGCATTGGACACAACGCCAGGGGGGGAGAGGAGTGCACATTCTCTCATCTCTTCATTATTCGTCGACTCTATTGGAGTGTGCGGCCAGAACTCTACGCCCTGCCCACCTGCTCGCTCCTCATGATTCGTACGGCCGTGTCGGCGGCCCTGGTCGTGACCTCTTCCCGGCTGACGCCATCACCGACTTCCACCACAACGCGCTGACCAACCGTCACTCGGCATGTGTATCTCCTCTCGCCGTCTTTGCTCGCCTCCGTGTCGGTGTTGTACCTGACGGTTTCGGAACCGGCACAGATTCCAAGCAAATTCTTAGGATGCCGGATCTCCATGTCCCGCTCGATAACCTGATCCAAATGGGCAGAGAGACCAAATCTCTCGAGCACCATATCGCACGTTTCCAAAGACCCGGAATCGATCCACACAGCTGCCAGCAACGACTCGAAAATGTCAGACATGAACTTTCTGGCTTGCAGGCGGGCAAGCAAAGCCCACGGGTATTGGTCGCCCGTTTCGAATGCCGCCGAGATATCTTGCCTCAGGCCCTCGAATCTCGCGAGCGTGCCCGCTTGCTCAGCAGCGACCGGCTCCGAGGAATGCCTCATGAATTGCCACAACGACAGAGGCGCTGCTTCGCTTTCCACCAGCTGCAGCTCCGGCGTCACCGTCGTCTCAAATCGTCTCTTCTGGTGACTCATGACGATGAAGGCCAGAAAGTCAGCGTTGGCCATGGCTGTCTTCAAATAATGCAGGCGATGATACGGCAGCGGCGGGGAGATTGCAAACGTCTTGCGCACCACGAGAAAATCCAGCAGAGCGTCTCCAATGAATTCCAACTGCTCATAGGATCGGCCCCCTCGGTTTTGGACACAAGACGCGTGCGTCATGGCCTCGATGAGGAGCGATTTTTTCAAGAAGCTGTATCCAATCATTTCCTCGAGCACAATGAGCTCTTGCGAGAGCCTACTTCCTTCTTGGGCTCTCTCAAACATAATTGCACGGTTTTCCTGCATGTCGCGCCAGCGCACATCTCTGAGGAATACGGACAGACATGCTCTAGCCTTAGACATGCCCCCTTCCACATACGCGGCGCCTATGAGTGCTTCAACCACATCAGCCAGGGTCTTGGTGGACATTTCACGCGGTGTAGGGGTCGTGGCAGCTTCGTCGGCGTAGTTTGCTAGGTACAACGGCCTCCACTTCTGACCTGTGAAGGATTTTGTCAGGATAAAACGGTCCAGTCCGGATTCCAGGGCTGCCCTCGAGAGCCGAGAGTTGCTGAGGATACGATCTTTGAGAAGAGCCATATATCCTTCGGGCCACGTCGGATCTGTACCACAGCAACTGTCAATGCACTGTGGCCTTGTGATGTGAAGATTGGTCACGACTTACGCATGGCCATAACGTGAATCGAGGTGCAGCATTTGAGGACAGAGTCGCCGAGGAACTCAAGGCGATCATAGTTTACATCCTTGCAAAAATGGGGCGATTGGATGGCCTCTCTCACAAGCGACAGGTTTGTCATCCCGACATTGGCCAATATAGACGTTGAGAGCCTCTTTTCGATCATCATCATTTCAATCTCGTGCAACAAGCAAGGAATCAGCATGCCTAGCTTCGTGAACCGGAGCGGGACATGGTCGACTCTTGTTGAGGGGAGCGGAATGACGCTTGGGTAGGTCTTTTGGGAGGCTTGGGGAGGCTTGGGAGTCTGACCGCAAGGATGAAAAAAATCAGACCGCTTAGTCCACCTAGTCGCAATCACATAGGGTACATCTTCCGGCGCCTTGTCGAAGCCTCTCTGTGTGCGCTGGACCTGGTCTCGTGACGGCTTCGATTGCAGAAGACCTAGATAAAGATGCGGGTGGTTCCATTCATCCCGTATTAGGTACGTTGCCTTGTGAGCTCCAACTTCGTCAGGGTCAAAAGAGCGAGCACCAATGGCCTTCCTGGTCAAATGAGAGTCGCTAACAGAGATCTTGACCACATGACGCTCGTCCCGAACAGGCCATCGAGCCGAAAAATGAAATGCCAGCAAGGTTGAAGTGTGGTCTGGTAGTGCGCCAGCCTCGGTTGCGGAAATGGGACGGTGTGACAGACAATGAATGTGGCCAATACCGCTGTCGGTTAAATAAAGCCGCATTGTTTGCCATTGCGAAAGCTCATGTGGTAAGACGATGCTGAAGTTAGTCTCCGCGTTATCGTCATCCTGTATGACCATGGAATAGAGCCACAACTGAGCCGCGCCTTCGCCCCAACTTCTACAGAGGTCAAACCAAGGATCATAGACAGCTTCGACATTGATTATTGAGGCTCTAGTGTCCTTGGGATGAGCACCATATATCCTAAGATCATCGGCCGCCAAGGGAAGGAGATGCTCGTTGACAAGTCCTGCGTCATACAGGCCTCGGTAAGCCTGAAGTGCAGCATCTTTGGTGGCATTCTTCTCACTCAACCATTTCTCTTTGCTGCTTGTATGCCGCAGGTGAGCGGGAACAACGGAAGGAAGGATCACGGTTGCGCTTAACGTTGGCTGCTCAGAGTCCCAGTGGCGGTGAATGATGTAATCGGGACGATTGTCGATGAGCTCTTGGGCAGAAATGACCTTGCAGAAGTGTTCCAAGTGAGATTTGGCGCCTTCGAAGTCGAGTCGAGCTCCAGTAGATGGCACAACCAGGGACGTTAGAGGTGTCTCCTCAGAGTCTTCCAGTTGCTGAAATTGAACAATTTCTCTTTCTTTGTCTTGACAAATGGCATTCATATCCTCCTCGAGTTGCTCCCACTTCTTCGTTTCCGAAGAAGCGGCGTCAGTAAACAGAATCAGGCGAGACTCCTTCATTCTCGCCCGTCCTCTGCGTTGAATGAACGCTTTTGGCGTTTGAGGCTGATCGAAGCAAATCACCGTGTTGCAGGCTGGCACATCAATGCCCTCCTCCAGGACTGACGTGGCAACGAGAATATTAATCTTCCCGGACCGGAAATCCTGCAAAGCCATTTGATCCCTGCCATCGAGAGGCTCATATAGATTATTCTTTCTGCGGGCGTACTCGGACGAGCCGACCATATAGCCAATGCGATACTTGGTCATGATACCGGGGCAGGACGCGAGGAGATGGCAGAGAGTAGTGACCACCGCGCGGTCTCTTGCGAAAATGATGCAAACAGTTGGCTCGTCAACGGACGCCAAATGTGCGAGCAGAGTTCTACTTTTATCCGAGATATCTTGACTTGTCCGAGGCACGGGAGAAGGCTCCTGAAGAGAAAGTTGTCGGAGAAAATCAGCCAGATATTGCCGCTCTTCGTCCTCCCAACCACTGGCAATTTGCTTGCTTGCTCGGGCCAGCAAAGCGCCGACAGCTTTCCAGATATACCGATCAGCGGCCCAAGCTCCGAGCTGCAGATTGACCTCGACGCAGCGAGTCCACAGACCCTTGATCTGATTCTGCACAAACGTCTCATGTTTTGCAATCGCTCGGTCTAGTGCCCGTCGGTTACGGTCTGTAGGGTCCCGTTGCAGCTTCAGGATATAGGGGTCTTGGGTGATGTCGAGGCTGCGAAATTTCTCCTGCAGACATCGCATCGACTCTGTAAGCCTAACGCCTGCAGACGGCCGGTATGGGATGGTGCTTATTCGAGGTCGATTGACGCATCGAAGAAGCTGAGAGCGCTGCAGGGTTGGCGTCGCGCACTTAGCATCCAGTATTGATTCGAGATCCTCGATATTTTTCAAGTCCTCTGTCATGCTAGGAGTTGCTGTAATGCCCAATATGGCGGGAACCTCGAGACCCAGCGCTTTGTTTCCATGGTAATGATATCTCATAATTTTGCTGCCTGGATGCTTGCCCACACAGTTATGGGCTATGGAAAGACTTATGTCGGTGATTTGTCTCGCAAGCGGTTTTGAAAGGAGCAGAAGACTAACCTTCGTCGAAGACAATAAGTGAAAGCTGGTCGATGCGGACAAATGCATGACCAAGGGCGTCTAGGAGGATTTGGTAGGTAGAGACGACAATACGCACGTCCTTTAGGACGGCTTCCCAGACTCTCGCAGTCCATGAATCAACGAGAGTATCGCCCGCAAGCAATTTGACGGATGCCGAAGGGAGTTGCAGGCGGATGGCACTGTGTTGCTGGTAGCACAGTGCCACCGTCGGTGCAAGAAACCATACAATCTGCTTCCCAGTCAACGGCAATTCGCCAATCCAATACATTGCTGCGACTGTACACACCTTGTCAGCATTGGATCCTTCCAGCTCGGCTTTGATGCGCAATACAGCCCTTTGAGGCAGAATCAGCCTTTATACTATGGGGATTGCATTATGCAACGATCATGACGGTCGACCTACACGTGCGTCTTGCCGCTACCTGTGTCCATCTGTTGATGTCACATTTTCAGAATGAGCCTCAAACGTGGTATGCCAATTTTGTGGTCATGCACTTACCACGACGATGGTGTTTCGTTCCAGGCTCTGTTCAAGCATTTCTATTTGGTAGGGCCGGGATAACACGACGGGACCGGCGCAGTCTTCTTCGGGACCGGCGCAGTCCTCCTCGGCCTCGCCCTCTGCATCACCTTGACTTTGCCGCGGACGCTTAGTTCGTCGCGCATCGATATGCTTGATGGACTGTAATGGGTCCAGGACCTTTTCTGGAGAGCCGTTCGAGATGTCCATGTCGTCTAAAGTTTCCGACAAGGCAGCTCTATCGGCATCTTAAGGGGTCAAGATGCTACTTGCGGACGAGCAAAGAAGTACATTTTCCTCGTCCGGGAAAGCCAGGCGTGCAGTGGTGATTTTGGATTCAAGGACCACCTGCAGCTACAATTGCGGCCCCGTTTGCTTCGCTGACGCATCGGTTTATCGTTTCACCGAGGCAGTGAAGCCTCCAATCAAGACGCCTCTGAGCCTGTTTTGCTGTGAAAGCGTGCTTTCTGGTCGAATTTCCTTGCGGGTGTGACGACTGCCTTATTTTAAGGAGCATCAGCCAGCACAGTCTGATATTCAGGCTTGCTAACGCACCGCTTCCCACAGATTACATCCTGCCTGGAGATCTCGCCCTGGTCTGACGTTCATCGTTTACTATGGAAAAAGACGCCGGAAATGGTGGCATGTCGGCAGTTTGGCAGTGACCTCTGGTGCAGCTCGGTCCAATTCAAGTGAATTCACTCCGCATCGGTGCTGGTCAACAATGATATTGTCACCTCCATTACCAGGTCGCTGGAGTGGCTCGGCGGGCACCCGGATGAGGTTCTCAGCCACATAATTTCACATTGGAGGACTCACCAAAAAAAAACACCCCTGCCGAAATGAAACTCTCCAGCGACTACAGCACATCATAATGAGCGCGATAGGAAAATCTGCGCCTGAGGGCAGGGGATTGACTTGATGGCTAGAATGAGCAGTTAGAGAGACCTTCGGACCAGGCCGCAAGCTTGCAGTCTGCCAGCCCCATCTCGGGCGATTCCTGCTATTTCTGTGCATAATGGGTCAAATGTCATCACCGGTGGAGGGGAAGCTTGACGGTCTGGCATGCTAGAACGCTGAGTCGGCTATTATTACCTCAACCGCAACAGTTTTGAGCCCGGGAGGTGACCAAGCACATCACCTGTCACTTCTATGCACAGCTTGTAAAGTACCCACTCTTATAGACCTTGATTTGAATCCTACAGGGGCACACTTTCCACGTAAAGTACCTACCTCTAGGTACCTGCCGACCCGGGAGCATGAAGAAGCCCAAGCGCAAACGGGTTGTTCAAAGGTGCTGTCCTAATCTGCTCCATAAAAGAAGGATCATACGGCGGGGGGGGAGGACCATCCCCGGGTTGATCCCCGTAAGGAAACGCGGCGTTGGGGTCCATGATGAAACAAGGACGGCAAGGGGGAGTTGGTTGGTTCGGCGAGTTCAGCGTGCTTGACGAGAGTATCACGAATTCGGTGAGAGATAGTGCCCCGTAGCGCCACATCGAAGGCATTTGCCCTCGTCGCGCCGCTGCTATATGATATCTAATATAACCCATTTTACGCGCGACTCTTTCTTAGCATTACTGCCTTTCAGGTTTACTCCTGACTTTAATTGCTTTAGGGTGGAGGTAAACCTGTAAATATTTATTATTATAATATTAGTATCTACCTTATCCCTAAGGCTAGAGCTAGCATATAACGCTAGTTGCTTTAGGCGAAACTTCTCCTCTAGGTGGAATGATTCAATATTAACCGCAATGCTCCTAAGCCATTCTACAGCCTGTGTGTAGTCTGACCGTGGAACGTCCCGGCCTATCACGGCCTCCCGTAGTGTCTTGTTTAGGGAGCGCCTTAGTTTAGCCACGCGAATAAGGTACTTTACTTGGGTACTCCGGACTCTAGATCGATATGACATAAAGAGCCTGTGAACATATCCGCTCGCGCCTCCCTATAAATTTCACTTCGAGATTAAAACTTCATCCTTTTCTTGCAGGCCTGCTATTAGATTGTCAATCCGGCAGCGCATGCGTTGTCCTGCCGGAGCGATTTGGGCGCTAGGTGTAATTACTCGACCGGGCGGTTGGTGCGGCATGTTTACTTGCTCGTCGCTGAGGAGTTCATCCAAATGCCCAAATGCCGCAACGGATTCTTATTCGTACCACAACAGCATACCTGAACAGGAAGCCATCCTCAAAAGCCCGTGAACATGTCTGCTATAAATATAGGGATCAAGACTCTGTTCTTCCCTGCGGATTCACTATTACATAGTGAATCCGGCAGTATAGCGCTGTGTTATTGGAACGATTTGAAGCAATCGGTAGCAATTGGTAGCAATTGGTAGCCCGATGCTGATGCGAATAATAATGTGATGGCTAGTCAGGTATGGTGTTGTGGTATGATCAAGCATCTGTTGCGGCATGTTGATGCACACGCCGTTGAGAGTCTCAGTCAACTATTTGTTTCCTTCGCGATCATGCATTCGCAGCCCCCTGAAGCAGGCGTTGCTTCCTTGAATAGTTATTCGACGAAGCACGGATACCATGTTCGCACAAAAGGGTGCGGCGTGAAAGTTGCCGCACATTTGGCGACTACATACGTAACGCGTAGCGACAAGCTGGAACGCTACGCGAATTATTCCATGAAATTTCCCAGCGTCTGCAATATGCGCGTGGCCCCGAACTCGCAGATGTGAAATGTTGCATCGGAGTGAAGCCTGGAGGCTCAAGACATCAAAACAATGCTCAAGCCGTGCACGAGGTACGCTGACAGTTTGAACCTGGACCAACGAGCGCAAGAGTCCAAACCGGTCCTGGCTCGTAGGTTCTTGAGCAAACTTAGATATTTGCACACAGACTAGTTGACTCGCCAGGGAAGAGCAGAGATCGAGGCAACTTAAGAGTGTGCAAGCATGTCAACAATCACTGACCATCGCGACGCCGCGGAAAACCGTTTTCGTGCGAATACGACATTGCAGCTGCCTCGTTTCGCTACCTGTCTTTCATGTTCTCAGCATCAGCTGGGTCAGGTGGTTTGTTGTCGCCTGCGGTCTGGCCACCACCATTGCCATCATCATCATCGCCGCCGTCATCATAGTCATCATCAACGCCGACATCCAATACACTGTCGCTAACCTGTGCCAGGACCCTGGCACTCAAAGCCTTGACAAATCTCCAGACTGCCATCATGAACGTGAAGGCACCGATCGCTACAAAGAAGTAGTTGAAATTTTCAACCCTGTTTCTGCCCGCTCCGCCTCTCCTGCCGGCGCCAAACAGACCACCAGCACGAAAGTTGATCCAATGCCAAGGTCCCACGGCCAGGAGCGACTTCACTGCGCCAATCAGCCCCAAGGAGAAGAATCCTTTGGTGAAATGCTCCGTCCATGTAGTCGATTCCCCGTACAATGGAGTGTGCTTGGCATCCACGTCCGAGACGACACTGGAAACAGTTTCAGCTATGGAGCTAACGGGATCGAACCACATGTCCAGTATGGGATCAGCTATGAACCCAAGAAGGAATAGGCAAGTCATGATGGCCGTTACAGTCACGGCAATCTGCATGGGGGTGCTGCTGAGTCGAGTGGCCCAATGAAGCCGTGCCAGTCGATAAGTAAACTTGCATGTCGGGCATTGCCAGTAGTTCCTCGTTGTGGAGGAATCGGTCAGGCGCCACGCATTCAGACAACCCTCGTGCACAAACTTAGACGATCCTTTGCATTTGCAAGGAGAGAGGAGCCTGCCGAGCTCGGCATCATCTGACTCGTAGGTCGGCCGTGACGAGTTGATAGAGACACCAAATGCGGTGGATGCGTTTGATGGGAACTTGGGATACTCGGTGTCGTAACAGATACGACATGTTCGCGGTCCATAGCGTTGTCTTTTCGCCTTTGGTTGAGGCCTGGGCACATCCTCCTGAGCTGCCTCCGCCTGTGCTCGTGAGGACGCAGCTGGTCGTGTGAGTGATTCTCTGCGGCCGCTGGATGGGCTCGCAGCAGAGTATGGCATGCGCTGACGTTCAAATTGATTGGGCGGTACGTCTGCATCCATTGCTATGGCTTTTCGGTCGATTTTGGGCAGAGAGTATGAATCAGCCCTCGATTCTGCTGATCGTCAAATTGGAGCGGCGAAGATGGAGGAGAACCGGCATCGAAAAGCAAGTCAGCCGATGATGGTTGAGAGGGCGCCTGACTCAGACGCATGTCACATGATAGATCGTCGACGAAAGGGCAGAGGCGCAAGCTCCGAAAGATATCAGTGGGTGTGCAGAATGTATGATAGGGTAGTAATGTTGGATGATGACTCGCCAGGCATGTGCAAAGGACACCTCATCATTGTTGTGTGGTGATGGCGGAGTCTCGACGGATGGACCGGGAAAATGTGACAGGAGCAGTTGGCAGTTACAAAATTAGGCTGCAGGCTGGCCATTGAAGCTGGCTAGGTCCCCGTATGCGAGCCAAAGAGTATTATGGGGTGCCTAGCTTCTCGGAGCTCGGTTAAACGAACAGGCCGGCCAGAAGCAAAGCTCTGGCGAATGACTTGACGCGCAGCTCCGCTGTGCCTAGAGGCTGGGCTAGTGCCACTGAAACAACGAGCTCATTCATCGCAATTGCCCGACATCGTCATCTATGACTGCTACTGGCTGCTCCGGATCGTTGACCTAAGCCTTTGAGAACGCAAAAGGTCTCCATTAGACCTGTTGGTGATTTGCGCAGCCATGGCGGACCGATACTCATTCTCTCTCACGACCTTTTCTCCCAGGTGAGCAGAGCTGCTCATGTCACTGTTCCAAGTCTTACAGTTGGAGCTTTTACTGATCATCACTTTTCAGTGGAAAGCTGGTCCAGATCGGTATCGAAATCCTTTTGCTTTCTCTCTCCCTGGATCGGAGCTATGGAGAATACGTTCCGCCTGCGATAAACCCTGGGTTACTAACTGTTTGGCTGCATAGAATATGCCTTGAATGTTGTTAATCAGGGTATAACCGCTCTTGGTATCAAAGGTAGTTACAATCGTTGCAAAGATGGCGCGCTGATCTGTTCGCTAAGAAATCTCTCTTTCAGCAACCAATGGAATCGTTCTCGCGACTGAAAAGAAGTCGTCATCTCCGCTTGTCGACCAGAGCTCCCTCTCGAAGATCAGCAATATCACACCCAACATCGGTACGGTATACTCGGGCATGGGTCCAGACTACCGAGTTCTTGTCGACCGGGCTCGAAAAGTGTCTCACACAGGCTACAAGAGGATCTACAATGAGTATCCTCCAACGAGAATATTGGTTCAGGATGTCGCGCGGGTGATGCAGGAAGCAACACAATCTGCTGGTGTGCGACCCTACGGTGTCAGCATGCTGATTGCGGGCTGGGACGATGGGATCGAGCCCGAAGAAGAAGTCACCACTACTGCCGAGGGCGAGCAAAAGAAACCGCCAGTCAAGACTGGAGGCATCCACAAGGGAGGTCCGATGCTGTACCAAGTCGATCCGACGGGAAGCTATTTCCCCTGGAAGGCGACGGCTATCGGCAAGAGCGCAACGAAAGCCAAGACGTTTCTGGAGAAGAGATACTCTGAGGAACTTGAGCTGGAAGACGCCATACATATTGCTCTCCTGACCTTGAAGGATAACATCGAAGGCGAGATGAACGGGGAGTCGATCGAAATTGGTAAGCGGCGCTCTTTTGAAGTGACTACCCCGCCCTGAAAAAATTGATGGAGCTAATTCACTGACAGGTATCGTGGGACCGCCTGCGGATCATTTGTTGGGAATGGAAGGCGTCGAAGGAGCGACCGGCCCTCGTTTCAGAAAGCTTACGCCTCAAGAGATTGAGGATTACCTGACGAGTCTATGATATAGCCTCATTATCGGACGACAATGAGGAGCCTCAGAGTGTCTGTAAAACAGTCGACTGCCCATAGAGTCCTACTTGAAGCTGCTTGTGCCTCCGTAGTAGGCCGCACTCGATGGTGCAGACTTTCAAGCGTCTGCTGATGTTAGAATGAAGGAGCATCTTGGTCCTGCAGCGACCGAGACAATATGATGATTCGTCATTCTGTCCAGCTCGACCTTTGTCCACGTGCTTGCGTTCTTGCATTCTCGCCCCAACCCGAGCTTGCCATTGCTATTGCTGCCGATGACATAAACGCTGCCTTCGGTGGTCAATGCTATGGCATGCGATTCTCCAAGAGCCACGTCTCGGATATCTTTTCCACCGTCTACCTCGCAGTAGTTTGGACTGCTTTCGAGATGCTCGAATGCACCACCCTCCTGCCGACGTCCTCCTGCAGAGCCGCGACCCCAGACATAGATGCTGCCGCTCTCCGTAAGCGCTGCGAGAGTCAAGCCCCCAGCAGCCACGTGCTTCACAGGATCATCGAGGTCCTTCAAATCCAGTACCAAGCCAGGCTGATCAGCGGGCCTGAGACTCGTCCGTAAGCGTGCTTAGTCGATGATCATACGTCAAGGTACGGGATGAGGAAGGGGTACATCAACATGCAGCAACAGATTCTTCATCATGCAGCCACAACCAAGCCTAATCAGGTAACTCACCTACCTGGCCATATGATCAGCATTAGCATCAGGCTACCAATTACTTTAAATCGCTCCGGCAGGACGGCGTATGCTCTGTCGGATTGACTATCTAGTAGTAGCTTTGTAGGGAAGGGCAGAGTTTTGAAGCCTAATCTTCAGGGGGAGCGTGAGCGGGCCTGTTCACGGGCTCTCCAAGTATGGCTACCATTGAATAGGCTTGGTTGTTGCTGCATGATTAAAGTTTGTTGCTGCATGTTGATATACTCACGAGGAAGGGGCTTACAAGTCGTCCGTCACCTGCCGAGCAAGACAGTCTTGATAACGAGCATCGCCAAATGTAGCCACGGAGCCGTTTTCATGGAGAACCAGAAAGCCGGCATCAAAGGCGACGACTTGGCCAACGCGGCTTTCACACGGCCACTTTTTCGGGGGCGCATTTGACGCGAATTCTGCGTGGCTTGCATGGACTTCCAGGATGTGGTTGCTTGCTACTGCGGTGGCGTCGTGGTGGTCACCACTTGGATCTTGTGGTGGCGAGGAAGACACAGCGACAACCAGCCCGTTGCTTGCTCGGCATGTCGTATAGAGCCGGTTCAGAGCGTGAGGGCTGCTGGCCGGGACACCAGCACCGGCTACGTGAAGGGCGGAATTGCTGCGAACTACGTGGAATGCATGGTCGTGTGAGCAGATAAACCATTACGTGTAGCCATCAATAGAACGAGCTTGTTGGTGCTCGTTCGTACCTATTGTGTAAGAAAGTTCTGCCTTTGGGCGCTCGAGATGCTCGGCTTCCAGCACTTTGGTAAACTGCCAAAGATCTTCGGGCTCGGTCTCCTTCGGCCCAGGACTTAACTCTAGCTGGTTCCAGGCGTTGAAGCCGACGGCGTAAAGGGCCATGGCCATGTTGAAGCCAGCGCGAGCTGGATGCGCTTGAGAGGAAGTGTTTGGTGGTAGTGCTGATGGAGTTGGCTCAAGTGGGAGGACAGAAAAGTGCCAAATCTTAGCAACCAACACTTTTACTTTGTCATGCCTTGTAAGTCTGATTTCTACCGCGACACACCCCCTAGATCTACTAGAGATGCATGCCCCTTATAAAGTACTTAGTAACCAGGCATGGTTGGTCCGGCATGTTTACTGCTCCTTTCAGAGACCTTCAGGATCCACTGAGAGGCATCCGATGGGGAAACTACAGATTGCGGGGGGGTCCCGAGCAATACCATGAGAGAGAGACTCGCCGGTGTTACGGCACGTAGCTATTTTTGCAGAATCGACTTTGTCAAAGCATCGACTTTGTAAAGAGCCATGGCAAGTGATACAAACACAAAAATGCACACGATGATGTCGTTGCAGATACAGGATGCACGGTTGACGACTTTTCTGCAAGAAGTCCGTACAGAAAGTAACTATCGCTCCGCTAGTGTCCCTCGAAGTGGGCCGCCAATTGAATTGCCCGACTGGCTGGCGCCTCATCTGCAACCAAGTCCGTAAATCATCCCATCTTCCGTTTCTCTTGTTCGCAACAGCTCAAACCTGGGGGAACCGAGCAGTTGCTCGCTTGCGACAGCCGGAAGCACGCCTTCTACAACTTCGCTACAGTGGCTGTCAGCCGCTCCCATGCAGGCGTCGCTGTCTGCTGCCCCGCCAACCTCTCCTCCCCTCTCAACCTGTATTTGCTCGCTCGCGAAACCCAGCGGCTGATTGCGAACAGACTCGCTACACCAAGTGCCACCCGAGGGGGCGCGAATGAAAGATTCGAAAAGCTTCATTGGACCTTGCGCTCGTACCTTTGTGTGCTTGTGCATAGCTGCTAGCTCGCGCTGCCTTCTCAGCGAACTGCGGTCCCGATTCGACGCTGCATCTCTTCCTCTTCTTGCTTGAAAGCTATACCAGCACTCGGCCCATCATGCATTTCGCGTACCCGCCACGAAAGGCCTCAAATCCACCCGCCTTTCGGCCGATAACATCCAACATTCCGTTGCTACGGAGGAGCAGACTAAAGAGCACTGCCATTGGAGCTTTGTTGTTTTTTGGCGCTCTCTTCCTGCTTCTTCGCGGGAAACGATCGGATCCATATCACGAGCACGTGCCATCTGGCCATCCTACGGTCGTGCTGGTCACGGTGGTTGACCCAGCGGAATGGGACATGGCATATATCGAATCTGTCAAGCAAAATCGCGAGAAATACGCCTCGAGACACGGTGCGCTCCCCTCTCTGGCTGTAAACACAGCCTCGTGCCACGAACAAAAGGCCCAGACACTGACAGGAAAGCAGGATACCAAGCGATGGTGGTCAACGCTCGAGATTACGATACACAAGGGGCTCCTTCTTCGTGGGCCAAGATTTTTGCCATGCGTCACGCCTTGTCGAAGTATCCCGACTGTAAATTCTTGTGGTATCTTGATCAGGATGCATACATTATGGATCCGAGCAAAACCCTGGACGATCAAGTCACAAATGCTAAAAAGCTGGAGAGCTTGATGATCAAGGACTTTCCAGTTGTCCCGCCAGACAGTATCATCAAGACGTTTGCTCACCTAAAAGGCGATAACATCGACTTTGTCGTGACTCAGGACAAAGAGGGTCTGGTACACAAGAGCGTCATCGTTCGAAATGGCGAATGGGCCAAATTCTTCATCGAGACCTGGTACGACCCGATGTACCGATCGTATAACTTCCAAAAAGCCGAAAGGCACGCGTTAGTACGTCAAAGCAAATCTAGATGGACGCACGGGCCGTCGCTCACTAATCGCGGGGAAATGCAGGAACACATTGTACAATGGCATCCGACTATTCTGTCGAAGCTTGCCATCGTGCCCCAGAGAACGCTGGCTTCCTACGCACGCCCCAATGGCGGCGAGCAGTACCAAGACGGAGATTTTGTCGTCATGTTTGCTGGATGCACAAAATCAGGAGATCAGAGCTGCCAGGCCGAGTCATCACGTTTCCGGGACAAGATGAAGACGGCATTCGGCATGTCATGAGGCCTATGAGGTGACTTGTTACGAAGACTGAGGCAGAAAGACGACAAATTATTGATGCAAGCCCCCCCTTCGACGATGAAGGGATGACGCGGAATTTCTGAGAGAAAGAAAGAGACAGGATGACCCGCAGTGCATTGTGCTTATGAGGCGTTCGTTCGGAGCCAGTTGCGGCAATGTAAAATCAAGGCGTTTAATGTGGGTTGAATAGAGACACGTACGTGCGTATTTTGGGATACGAGAGGCTGGAGCGCCGTCGACGACCCAGTGGTGGAGCAGACGGCATTGAAGCCTTTGAGGAACAGCATCGGCAGAGGTGGGGGGAATTCGTATAATATTGCTCCTTTGCTCATCATATTCGCTTCTGTTCAGGCTTGTCAGGTTTAAGACTCGCATGCATACAATGCTCATTTACATGGCTCGGTTCACGTTCTTAGTCTTGGCGAGTGTACAGATTCACTCGTCCCCAATGTGCATTCATTGCCCTCTCACCACATAAGCGGCGCTCTGATCAGGAAGCGGTGCGTGCTTCTTGTTTGGCCTTACCTGCCGGTGTTGTGTCCATGCTTTGGATGCCACACCTACACACCATTCTTATGTCTTCCCTTTCCTCTCCGTCTATTTTCCCGGTCCAGCATCTCACCGCTCTCTCAACAAGGGAGAGGATCACTGGATTATCCCTCGTCATGCCTCATACGCAATCACATGCCGATGAGCAAGTCCTCGCACTGCTGATGCGAGACACAGAAAGAGGGGCGGTGCGCCCGCATCAACGGCAGCGCCAAGATCTCAACGTATGATGTTCACAGCTCTCAGGACCAGAAGTGTAGATAATGATTCACACCGATGACACATGTAAGCCCCTGTAAGTCGTCCAAGGGACTTCGTACGCGAACAGCAGTGTGACTCAGACGCAGCACGATAAAAGATTTTGGGTCGGGCATCATTCGACAAGTCATGCGAAACGGCTGGCCGGTAACGTCGTTCGGTTCGTATGCATGCACACTCGTTCTACACGTCGTGCCCGCCATCAGCCACTGATGACTGTGGCGAAAAGCAGGGTCGTCGTGTACGAAGGTTGGAGGGGCATGCAGAGGACGGACCCTTCCCCTCCCCATTGTGAAGTTTGTGAGCATGCCGTGCACCGCACAAATGATGCATAAATTGTGCGACGCGGTATATCGTTGATGGACGCCACGAACCAGGGAGAGTTTTGCGAGATGAAATGCGACATGAAGCCAGTCAAAACCAAGCGGCACATGAGGTCACCGTGACAGTCATCAATACACCCTAGAAATTGCCTCGTGCTTTCGTGGCGGTTCAATAAGGTAGTCATCTGTCCAACCCTATCTCGCGATAATGGTACTCCGGAGGCGTGGACGACGTCGGCGGGAGGGGCAGGAGCCACCGATCGGGAATTGGAGACATGTGATTGGCTCCAGACGCCGAGCCTTGTTCTGCAGCACATGGCTTGCCTCGGCGGTCGTCTCCACATTAAAAATGTCCAAGTAGACGCCATGCCCCGCACCTTCTTGATTTCCAGCCAAAGAGCGAGCCAGGACCGGGCAGGTTCCTGAGTAGATCGCTCTTGAGGCTGAGGGGCCGCTCAGATGAAGAGCTTCCCAGTCGCATACTCTCTCAAGTCTCAAATGATCAGGTGGCTCGAGGCAACATGAGATCAGAATAGTTGTATTCTCGCGACACAACAAGACTGCCTCGCTCTCCACACCTTCACTTCATCGCAAACAAGGCGTCGACTGCGAGAAGCTGCTCCCACGAGAACCATGCCTGGCAGTTCCCGAAT
Source organism: Aschersonia sp. MBC 735 (assembly GCA_030783925.1). Lineage (NCBI taxonomy): Eukaryota > Fungi > Ascomycota > Sordariomycetes > Hypocreales > Clavicipitaceae > Aschersonia > Aschersonia sp. MBC 735. The sequence continues at coordinate 32,047 of JARJRV010000521.1, read as the reverse complement.
GCCTGCCAGCCTCCTCGGCAGCTTGGATAAGGCCAAACGCAAGGGGCCTGCGCATCCTTTCCTCAGCTTTCTCTCTATCGATCTGTACGTTACACCTGACTTCCATTCCCTTGTGAGACGACAAGGACCAACGAGGATACGGGTTGCGCTTGTGCTATGCCATGTGGTGGTGGTGGTGGCATGTTTGTCGGGACAGCAGAAGAGGAAGAGGAAGAGAAGGTGGAGCTGAACGCCAATGACAAGAGGCAAAACACTCTGATAAGTCGTGACGTCAAAGTCTCTTTGTAGACCGAAAGGGCTTGCTGTTTCGGTCATGACACAGCTTCGCTGCATATCTGTCTGCATCGCTGTACTCTTCTGTCCCGTCACCCCTGCTCTCCCTCCCCCCCCCCCTTCTTCCGCAAGCGAAGGCGTCTTGGATTGACCAGTGGCTAACTCACCCCATCAGGCTTCGGAACATCCTCTTCTACTACTTTGTGCTCCGATGGACCCGACGAGCTTTCTGGAAGCTCAAGGGCCGAGGCCTCACGGGCTCCATTCTCGAGTTGTACCATGCGGTCCAACGGACCCTTTACGGATACTTTCTTCGCGCCCCTGGAGTGCGCACCAAGGTTCAGAAACAGGTCAAGGAGACAATCGCGCACATGTCGTCCAAACTCATTGCACAGACTGAGACTCGGTATCTGATGCTGCCCAAGGACGGCATGGCGGTGGATGCGGTGCGAGGAGAGCTAGAAAAGCTCGCCAACCTGGATCACACGCGTTGGGAGGATGGTTTCGTCTCCGGCGCCGTCTACCACGGCGGCGACGAGCTCATTGACCTGCAGACCGAAGCGTTCGGCAAATTCACCGTCGCCAACCCCATACACCCGGATGTCTTCCCCGGCGTGCGCAAGATGGAGGCCGAAGTCGTCAGCATGGTGCTCAACCTTTTCAACGCCCCTCCTGGTGCAGCTGGTGTCACGTCTGCCGGTGGTACCGAGAGCATTCTGATGGCTTGTCTGAGCGCACGTCAGAAGGCGTACGCCGAGCGCGGCGTGACGGAGCCTGAGATGTGAGTACATGGTCACGTCTGACGCCCTCCTTTCGATTCTTGGATTTCTCCCCTCTCTCCGTCATTGTGTCTTGTTGGCGTTCAAGGTTCTTAGTGGTGCTACGCGTGCGCCATTACGAAGCATGACGGAGCAAAAGAAGACAAATGGGGAGGAGGGGCGGGGTGATGGTGATGAATCGATAATGCTGACACTGGCCGTGAAAAATATACAGGATCCTGCCCATCACTGCTCACACTGCCTTTCGCAAGGCGGGAGAGTACTTCAAGATCAAGATTCACATGGTTGATTGCCCTGCCCCGAGCTATCAAGTCAACATTCGATCTGTGGGTCGTCTGATAAACTCCAACACGGTTTTGCTTGTTGGATCTGCCCCCAATTATCCCCATGGCATCATGGATGACATCTCGGGCTTGTCGAGACTTGCCCATCGCAAGAAGTTGCCTCTCCACGTCGACTGCTGCCTGGGGTCCTTTCTCGTGCCCTGTCTGGAAAAGGCCGGCTTCGAAGTACAGCCGTTTGACTTTCGACTGAGGGGTGTGACGAGCATCAGCTGCGACACACACAAATACGGTTTTGCTCCCAAGGGCAACTCGACGGTGTTGTATCGCACCGCAAAACTCCGCCAGTACCAATACTATGTTTGCCCCGATTGGTCCGGAGGTGTGTACGCGTCGCCTGGCATAGCTGGATCCCGCCCCGGTGCCCTTATCGCCGGATGCTGGGCGACCATGATGACGGTGGGCGAATCCGGATACGTGGACGCCTGTGTCAAGATTGTCGGCACTGCTAAGAAGATTGCCGACGCGATGCAGACCTCTGGCTCCCTGAGCGGCGAGCTCGAGATCATGGGCAAGCCCTTGGTTTCGGTGGTTGCCTTTACGGCACGAAACCTAAACATCTACGACATCGCCGACGGCATGTCAGGCAAGGGGTGGCACCTCAACGCGCTGCAGAACCCGCCAGCCATCCACGTGGCAGTGACGTTACCAATAGTCAAGGTCTGGGATCGCTTCGTCAGCGACCTGGAGAAGGTGGTGGAGGAGGAGCGTGAGAAGGAGAGGGTGCGGCAGGTGGAGGGCAAGGGGGCCAAGGGTCGTGCCATGGGCGACTCGGCCGCCCTGTACGGCGTGGCAGGTTCGCTGCCCAACAAGAGTGTGGTGGTGGACTTGGCCAGAGGATTCCTGGATATTCTGTACAAGGCGTAGGCCCGTTGCGCTTGTTATTTGTAATTGTAGTCGTCGTTATGGTGGTGGTATTGATTCTTGGCGTCGCATACCAAATACGAGCATGAGCAGCGAGGAGCATCATCAAAGTAATGTATATCTTTTTCTTTCAAAATCCGTTCAAGAAACAGTCAAGGTGAATGAATGATGCTCCCAATTGACGCCCAATCGAGTCATACATACCTCAGGTAGGAAGCCAAGGCAGCAGCAGCCCAGACAATTGCACAATGATATGCAGAGCCTCAACCACGTCAACACGACGCCTTTTTTTTATCTTTCCTCTTGCGATGCATCCCAGCAACCAGAGGGCTTTCCTCCTCGTCGTTGCGCTACCAACCAATCCCGTCACACGGCGTCACTTATCGGCTCGTCGCCTCATGAGTGCCAATTCAACCAGTCACAACGCCGCGTGGCCCACCTCCCGCCGCCGCAATGGTTGGACAAGCCCACGTCCACGTCAAGTGCTTACGGACGGCTGAACAATCTCACGACGGCAAGGCAACAGCATGAAATGGGTCAGTGGCACAAGCGAGACGCCATTGGTCGTACAGAAGGCGTACCGTTATTCTCCTCGTGCACAGCGTCTTTCTGGCTTGCGGGGAGGAGGAAGAGGAAAGGGCCAGCTTCAGGTATAAGTAGGAGGCAGCCCAGATGAGCAGAGCAGAGCAGGAAGGATAAGCTCCTTTTTTTTTTGCGAAGATGGCTGCGAAGATGTATCAGGCCACGGTGGAGGATGGGAGTGTTCTCACGCCCCCGTGCTCGAGGGAGTCGAGCCCTAGACGCCGCTCGGTCCATTTTTCGACGAGACATCCCGTTGTGCTTCAGCATAAGGCTGAGAGTGCCAAGGCCATGTCGGTGGTGGACCGGCAATGGGGTGTGTTGTTCACGGACAAGGGGGAGCCGACGGGCCGGTTGGGACAGGTTCTGCGTGGCCTGGCCAAGTATATGGTGCGTTTGAGTGTTGAATGACATGGAGGCGTGGCTGACGAGAAGCTGAGCAGATGCAGGAAGAGGGGAGCGCGGTCGTGCTGCCGCCCGCGCGGCTGTTGAAGATGTACAAGGAGCACGAGCTTGACGACGAACTGATCCCCTTCACGGGTGAGTTGCTTGGGTGTGGGTGGTGGGCGGAGAGAAAGCGGGCTGACGTCGGCGCTGTAGCCATCTTCGATTGCTCGTCGCACCAGAGCCTCCGGAACCTGGAACTCCTGTACCAGGACCTCGCGTGCGAGTACCATCTCATCCAGCACCAGGCGCGCTCAACGCCCATCATCCCGGCCCTCACGCCCGACGGGCTCGCCACGTGGCTCACGGCCTTCATCCGCGCCTTCCCTGACCAGGAATCGGAGCGCCTCTCTCACATGCTCGTCAGGATGCCGCTCGAGACGGACACGAGCCCGCCCGAGCGACTGCCGAAGCAGCTCTCGCGACATCTCCTGCCGGCGCGGCCTCCCTCGTGCAACAGGGTGCTGTGCGCGCTGGATGACTGGAGTAGACGCACACGAGCACCGCGACGACATCAGTCCCGGAGCAGGGACGAATCGCCACACGCCCGTCCGGGTGGGAGCGGCAGGCACACGCGCGACAGGAGTCCCAAGACGCGGAGGGCTCGCGACATGGCCGCTCCGGGGCCACAGCCGGCGAGGGCGGAGAGTTATGGCTTCTATCAGGGTAGGAGCGGCCCGGGGCCGACGTATCTGGATTTCTTGAGGGATAGGCACAGGAACGGCCCTTGAGGGTGGCGTGTCGATGCGTGTCTATTGCTTGCATGTTCGTGAGGGGGTTGTCTTGTCTCTTGGATCGGAATGGTATGTGAGCAAGTGTGAAAGGTACAATGGGACGACAAACCAGAACCTTGACTTCACCTTGTCATGGTGTGAAAGGTAGAATAAGACGATGACCAGAATTTTGAAATCACCTTGTTATCCATCGAGTCGGGGAAGTGTGCAGGGGCATTTGTGTTCCATATTTATGTGACATGTTTCTTGTATCAAGTAGCTGCCTTGACAGGGAACGCAGCCGTGCTTGACGAATTTGACGTGTCACTGTAAGCGTCTGATCCGAAGCATGCGAAATGCAGGTTGGCCTATGCCAAATTGCCATGTCTCGTGCAGGATTCCCCCCCTCCCCTCCATTTGTCCATGTTCATGTGGTACTTCTGAATAGGCCATGAAGCTTGTCCATAAGCTATGCATCTCGTGCTGGACGCACGCTAAAACAATACAAGGCGGCGTGCCGAAAAGAAGGGGTATCATTGTTTAAGTATCATCACGCATGAAGCAGGCACCATGTCTCACGGCGTGCGAGATGTCGCGACAGGTGAGTCGAAGCCCGTTATGCTTGCGGTGCCCGTCCGCTGGTCTCGCTGATGTCTGGCCTCCTGGTAGGCCTCCTTGAAGGCTGATAAGCATCGTTGCAGCTCCTTGTCTGGGTGTGGTGGCATTTGTATCTCGACGGCCTTGAGGCATATCCGGAGATGCTGCAGCTCGTCGTCGTTGTCCGCTAGTTCTCGCTCTCTGGGCGCGCGCGCGAGACGTGAGTGAATAGCTTCAGAGAGATGGTTAGGATGAAAGGTGTGCTCACAGGTAGCCGACTCGGTTGTGTAGGAAGATGATTCGTTCAGCCGCTCGTTCAGCACGTTCGATGAGAAGATCCTGGATATGCTGGCAAACAAACGGTCAGACAAGGGCAGTTCTGCGTCGGCGCGACTTTCTGCCTCCCACTGCACCACACTGCTCACCTCGGACTCTTCTTGGCGAGCCTTGAGATTGCTGACCACGGCGGCCAGTTCATCGTTCAGCTTGGACATTTCTGTAATCACTTTTTTCGCTTGAGTCGACGTCATTCCCTTCTCTAGTGTTGGTGCAGGCAACGGCTTGTCCTCGAGCTTCTTGTTCGCTTCACGCTCTCTGTGCAGTGACGCCGACAGGTCGGAGAAGCGTGATCTTGGCAGCGAAGAAATAGGAGATACCGCAGGAGATGCGACATCGCTCCGACTTGCACCTTCGGTCAACAGCTCGCGTCGACCGTGTCGAGGCTCAGGACTAGACGCATCGCGTACGACTCTTTCGAGCTGTTCAAGCTGTGAGTTCAGTGCTGTGTCGTCCACGCCGTCGGGTACATCGTATGTGAGCCGCCTTGCAAGCTGGTTGAGACGCGACGCTAGAATATGCCTGGCTGCACGGGATGTGGGAGTAGCCGCATCGATGTCGTTGGGGGCAGTGGTTTGAGACAGCTCTCGTCGAAATGGACTTGCACTGAAGCCTGGGCTTGGAAATGCCAAGCTAGAGGCAACGCTGGGACTGGTAAAGGGCGGCGGAGAGCAGGGCCCCGCATCGAAGAGTTCATCATTCTCGCGCCTCAGTTTATTTGGCGACGCAAGCTGGCCGTTGTTGAAATTTGGACGTGTGCCTCGACTTTGGCTGCTGTTGCTGATGCTGCTGTCGCTGCGACGATGCAGTGCCGATTGATCGATACGTTCGAGGCCCGAGGACACGTCCAAGGACGATGCCTCACATGCCTCGGGGCATCCCATGCTGGTGGGAGCAACGACGGACTTGTCGAGCGCCAACGAAGCTATCGCCGGACGAAGCTGCGGTGACGAGGCACGACGCGGCTGCTCGTTGGCAAGCCCGTCTCCGGCGCCAGCTTTGCGCAACATTGGCCGCAACGTTCACTCAGATCATTGTGCAAGTATGGCGACGGGGCCGCTTCCGAGGCGACTGGTTGAAGAAGCCCTTGCCCAGCCACCCGCTCGTGCGATGCGAGTCTGAATGACGAGACGACAAGGATTCAACGACCTTGAACCTGGGCGAAATCGTCAGGGACGGTCCCGGGAGGGGCGGTCAGGTACCCCGATTGGGCCTTAGCGCGTGCTAGACTGTGAGCGCATTGAGCATTGAGCAGGCAGGTCAAATCACATCAACATGGCCACAATTGGCCGACGGCTGTCAATAGGTTTGTCTGTAGAGAAGTTGTGTGGTCATTGTCGTTCTCAGACTGCCATTTTCGACGAAATTTGGCGACAGGCCTTTTTCGTGAGCCAGGCGAGGGTTGAAGAACAAACAGCCCACATGGCTTTGTACAACTTTGCGCAATCTGTCTGTCTTTGCCGTTCTCGGCTCGACATATAAGATGAAGCATGAAGCTGTACGTCGGGTCGAAGTTGAAAGATGCTGGGCATGGGACAAGCGTCAACGGCGCCATCATCAAATCATGTCGCAAGATTGTTTGATCGTGGTAGACGTTATCATTGGCCAAGGAAAATGACCAAGGTATAGGGTAGGGTATGTTCGTCTCGAGTTTCTGAACAGTTAGGGATGAACGCTTGCTATTACAAGCACACCTCCATGCAGACAGTATCATCACTAATCCTTCACCTCGCCTCTGTCACGGTTTGAAATCTGCCGGAGACAGCCCACTCAAGTTTGAAATCAAGGTGATGCTACGCCGGTTACTCCTCTGTGAGCCAGCTGAATTTAGAAAAGAAAGACCGCGTCAGCGTCGTAAGGCCAGGTCCAGTTCGTTCCGAACAAGTCAGGCAATCACTTGGCGCCTTCCCCGCAGACACAGCGTCACATTTGGCCCGAGACAAAGTAACATTCCAAGTAAGCTTGATATGTTTAAACATAAGCCGGAAAAAATATGCATCGGTCTGCCCATGATCTGCGGGTGGCGTATTTCCTTTTGTTGTGCAGTCGCTGCGTTGCTTACCGAGGCCATCTTCACCACCACGACACTCCATGACTCTTGGCGGTCCATCGACGGGGCCTTTTTGGCATCTCCATCCTCCCAAAGCATGAGTCATCATCAGCATCGAGGCTACGTGAGCGTCCATTCAGGTTGATCTTGGCCCCATTCACGGCGAACCGTCTCGTTACAGCCAAGACCGAGGGGTCACCGTAATCTATCTTCGGAGGCCGAGCCGGTCGAAGCTGGTCCCTGATCCGCCGAATCGACTGTTCATGCGCCTTTTCTTCTTTCCCAAGCCCCTACGTGCTGGGAACGAGCGGCATGAGTGCAAATGCATGCATGGCTGCGGACCGATTGGACCGTCCTTGATGTACAGAGTATGAATGAGCACTTTATGGGCAATAGCGACTGCACCCGAATCGTGCTGCGCCCGTTGAGTCGTCTCACCTGGGATAAGTCTCGGCCAAGAATGCATGTTTCGTTGCTTTTCTTGCCCGAATCCCGTGCTGTCCTCATCAACAGTCGCGGGGGGGGTAAAAAGAGGAAACAGCACCATGTACTCCGTATTATGGGTGATAAGAGGCGACAAAAGAAAGGAGAAGAGCGACGAGGGAGAAAAGCAATGTCTGCCCCAACCCGGCTGGTCGCATCGATTAGCTTGTGCGTGTGGCAAGCCGCACGCAGGGAAAGCCAGTGTGCCAAGCTCCTTCCCTGTGGGCCGCCGACTCGGCACAAGCTTGTGCATGCACATGGATGGACTGGGCCGCCCACGCGACACTCTTCTATGTACATGCTTCGCCCTTTGAATATTGCCATTGTATTCATAAAGTTCAATTTACTGTCCTGGCGGCCTTCTCAAAACCTTTGCTTATTCCAGTCCAGAAAGCGTTTCCCTTTCGTGCGCCGTTTCTGGGACCGTCCGTCTGTATACCACTCACCCGGCTACGTCAAGTCAGCGGACGGGCCTCGGCTTCGACGCGCAGCTGCCGTGGGAATTCAGATGCAGCTTTGAGTCAGACGTCGCCCCGCTGACTGCCGTATCTCGCAACCTGTCGAGCATCGCACCTCTTTCTTGCGTCGCATGACACCTTCTTATAGTATTCCGATCATCCTCAAGGTCCTCTCGCCGGCCTTCGTTCGAGCTCTGGCTTCTCGGATGTTTTCTCCCTTGTGCGGGGCACAGCATCAACGTCATCCTTGCTCACAATGTCGTGGAAGTCATCAGAGAGACTGATGGACACCATCAGACACTACGCCAACTTTCCCGCGACAGGTGTGAGCCTGCGCCAGATGGTTCAATTTGGCGACAAGCCCTCCACAGGTGAGAAAATATGCTGCCTTCTCCCCAAACTGTCTTCGGCATGCGCCGTCATCTGACTTTCGCGTGGCCTAGGCACGCTGTTCCGAGCATCACAGTTTCTGGGCGAAGAACTGCCAATTCGTCTCGCGCACCGGGTGAAAGAGCTGGATGAATTGCCGGATGGACTCAGCGAAATGCCCTCTGTCATGAAAGTCAAGGATTGGTATGCTCAGTCTTTCGAGGTACGTTACGTCGCAACAGCTACTCAAGCCCTGCCTGACAAGACGAGACTGACCTGCTGCGGGCCAACTAGGAGATCACGCAGCTGCCTCGCCCAGATCTCAGCAAAGAAGTCCGAAATCGTCTCACGAAACCCTCCAAGAATAACGGGCGGGTCCTCCAGCGGCTCTCCGAAGCAACACCCAATCCCTCAATCGACGAGGGGGATTCCTCCGGCTGGGGCGGCTTGCAAAGCGCCAACAGCGGCAGCGGAAACGGAAACGGCAAAGTAAAGGCACTCTCGAGAAGATACTTTGCTACTGTGGATGACACGGGCGACTGGCCTCCCGAGCTGCAGCTCTACAACCAAAGATTTGCCCAAACCTTGCATACCATAAAACGTAGACACGACGGTGTCGTCACCACCATGGCGCAAGGCATACTCGAATACAAACGCCGTCGTCAGCGTATGCAGATTGACGGCACCATACAATCCTTTCTCGACCGATTCTACATGTCCCGCATCGGCATCCGGATGCTCATCGGACAGCACATCGCACTCACCGACCAGAGCCACCATCGCGATCCCACGTATGTTGGCGTCATCTGTACCAAGACCAATGTGAAGGATCTTGCACAAGAAGCTATAGAAAACGCTCGATTCGTGTGCGAGGATCACTACGGTCTCTTCGAGGCCCCACGCATTCAGCTCGTCTGCAACCCAAACCTCGACTTCATGTATGTCCCTGGCCATCTATCACATATGCTCTTCGAGACACTCAAGAACTCTCTTCGAGCCGTGGTGGAAACCCATGGCATGGAAAGGCAGGAATTCCCCGTCACAAAGGTCATCGTTGCTGAAGGCAGGGAGGATATCACCATCAAAATTTCTGACGAGGGGGGAGGCATTCCACGCAGCGCCATTCCCTTGGTATGGACCTACATGTACACCACAGTCGACCGGACGCCGAATCTCGACCCTGATTTTGACAAGAGCGACTTCAAGGCGCCCATGGCGGGATTCGGTTACGGTTTGCCTATTTCGAGATTATATGCACGGTATTTTGGCGGTGATTTGAAGCTGATTAGTATGGAAGGGTGAGTCTGTCCCTGTCCTGCCGGACTCTCTTTGTCTTCCAAACATGAACAGAAGCTGACCAGGACCGTCAAAGCTATGGCACCGACGTCTATCTGCACCTGAATCGCCTCTCCTCCTCTTCAGAGCCTTTGCAATAGCAATCAAGGCCCGCGGTAGCCTCATCCCCGTTTCTGGCATTGCGCGAACGCCTCAAAGACAGGAGGGAAGTCACAGAGCGCAGACAAGTCGGCGATGTTGAAGCGGTGATTCAAGCGCCATCGGGGGCGCTTTGTGAGAAGCAAAATAATTGCGAGGTATGAAGGGACTGCAGCATCGTGGCTCATATTTACGAGTCTGTCGACGCGTCGGATGATATTAGGAGCGTTTTCTTTTCACTGCGATTATTCCATTTCGTTTTCTTTTTTCTTGGTTTCCATCTTTGGGTTTCCATCTTTGGCTTTGGTCTCGTAATTCCCGAGCGGTCCTGCAGGCGTATGGTGTCTTCTTGGGCAGTAGTGTCAAAAGGGGATATCTGGAGGAGCTCCATGGACGGTCATCTTTCAAGGTGTAGAAGACATCCTTCAATACCACCACCATATGTATTGCATGGCTTCGTGATCCACGGATGATTGCTGTCAGCTTATAGGCAGGCGTTGAGCACAATTGGTAGCTCCGCAAGAGATATGGGGGAATAACTTTCTTCACAATGCACATTGCTTGAACACTTTCGGACCGTGCTTGACAAGGAAGGCAAGCATTAAACTGGCATGGCCTGCCCTGAGTACAGGGTTGCTGTTCGACCATCTCGTCCAAACGTTGACTGCCCTCCAACTGTATGAACGGGGCCTGGCACCTGCTCGCAGTCCGATGAATCATGATACAGCTGGAAATGCATAGCTGTCGGCTGCACCAAGCGGCACCGAGCGCCTGCCTCTCCTCTCCCCTCCCTCCGATTAATGCCCCACGTTCTTCTTGTTCTTGTTCTTGTTCTTCTTCTTCTAAGACTCCTTACATTTCCCGCGGGTGTAGGCCTTGTTATACCCTGCATCCTCGCGTTGTTTTGTCAAGAACCTCTCGCCCTCCCTCTCTACATATGCTTGTCTCATTGCCCCCTGCATACCTTTTTCTTTGTCAAAGACGTCTCGCTTTCCCTCTGGGCAAATATTTTGTTCAGCTGAACACCACTGCAATATGCCGAACATCCAGAGCACGTAAGTACCAGAGTCCGCATATATCATATTCTCAGGAGTGTTGCCTCCAGCATAATGAGTCTTCGCATGGACCTCTGGAGACACGTTTTCTAATGCCGCGACGAAAGAAGCAGGGTGTCTGCGATGCCTCAGAGGTAAGGTTCTCTCGAATTCACCTTTGACCTTTATGTTCTCGAGACTGACGGCCTTCAGATATCGATGCAAAGTCGGGGGTGAATGGAAGCCGATTGATGCCTTCTCTAGGAGGCAACAAGATCTAGTGAGATCTCAATATGATGCACACGGAAGGGTCGATGCCGCCAACTCTGGCATGACCTGCTCAGATCACTCGGCAGCGTCTAAAGCAGTGCTATACTGCCCCATGTGCAATCTCAATAAACCATACGACGAATTTAGCAAGAATATGCGAAGAGCTGGTGAGGACAGAGTATGTGTGAGGCCACATTCCCACCCTTTCCGAATTTCGTTGCACATCGGAGAGGCCTAAACAGCCAGAGCTGATGAAAAAGACGTGCAAGCGATGTACGGCCTGGATCGAGATCCAGGAGCCAGGAGTTACGCCGGGCCCATTAGAGACTGGCCACATATCGATAGAGGAGCGTGAGCTAGTGAAGAAAGAAAAGAACAACTTCAACAAGACTACTGACTTCTTCCCCCTCGAGGTTCGCTCTTACGATCGGCATATCTTTGCTTGCAGAAAACTAAACCTCAAGTAGTCTCCTTTCGAACGATACGAGACCCTAAGAAGACAAAAGGATCCAATTCAAAGCGGCCAACGGAAATCCTACGCTTCAAGTGTCTCGAACTTCTCAAGCGTCTCTTCTGTTCCGCCACATCTGCGTGTTCACGCAGCGTCACAGGGAACGCGAGGCGCTGACAATTTGTCAGTGTCTGACACGCAAAGTGATAAGGACAGCCTGTCTGATGGAAGGTCTTCTGCCTCTGGTTGGTATAATTCAGAACCAGCGAGTACATCAAGGAGCAATGATCTCGGCCTTTTTGCATTTTCGAGGGCAAATATACCTCCTCACCTAAAAGGTCTCGCAGATCTCAGCGGCCCCCGGTCTTTGGTGAATAGTAGTGGTAGTAGTATATCTACAGCTACAACAATGAGAAGCCAGGACGACAGACCGAACGGCGCGCCACGGTCGCCTGCTGTGGCGTTCAATGCTTGGGACGGCTCTGGTCATCTCCACACGCGAGTCGAATCGAGGACGGTCTCCGCGCGGAGCGGCTCTCCGACATCCGGTGCAAGTGTCGCCGATGAATCAGCGGCTGCGGGACACGGCTGGGTCACAATGCAGAAAAGAACACCGCGTAAGGGTGTTTGGGCTAAGGGTCCAAGAGTAAGTATTGACGGCCGAGCTTTCCGAGTCGAGTTGTGTCTGAATTCTGTTAACGCACATATTCAGTACACAATGAATTCTCCGACGCGTCAGTCAGCCTTGGACTCGGACTTTGATGACTGATTTGGCAGGGAGACGGGAAATGTGTTGTCTCGCAGCACTTGCTGGAGGGAAACGTTTTGGTGGCGATTGATCACTTGGCTTTATCAATAACCTGTCTAATATGGACAGAGTGCGCTCATGCTTGATCATTGCTTTTTGAGGATGTGCTTTCGTGGAGTGTGATTTACGGAGGAAAGGTATCGGAAGGGGGCATCACAACATCATCTTTGCTCGATGCCTTGTTCAACCAAGGCGGTCTGTCTGCCATCGTTGACTTTTAACAATCACACTACTGATCCGAGGGCGCAAAATCGATTTTGACGGAAAAGAGCTTCTGAATTATGGTGCGCTAGAGTCGTCACTTCAATGATCAATACGTCGGCACACTCCACGGTGTCCCATGTGCCCCTACTGTGTGTACCGGCTGGGATGGTGAGAATGCGAAACGTAGGGCGAGGCTAAATATGTAAAGCCGCGTGCAAAAAGCAAATCAATGATCTGCACGGCGCATATAGTTGAGGCGTCGCCGGCGTGCCCAGGAGAAGAGGAACTTCATATTCCAGCCCTCTCTCCCTGTGACAGCTATAAGTTGTTGACTATCTGTAGCGCGACCCCTAAAACCCATTAGGCCCAGGGACACCAGGGAGGAGAGTGGGCCGTTTGAGCGACTTTTCCGCTCTCGCGAGTAGAGGTTGAAGGCGTTGCGATCCTTGGCGGAAAGACATTGGCTTCAATTTGAGTGGGGGGAGTTCATCTTCATTTGTACACGAAGTCATGATAAGGCACCTCTCTATCTATGTACCTAACAGGAACCTCGTAGGCGTGCACTTGAAATATGGATGCTTAATCAATGCAGCTGGAAAAATCGGGGACGCGTCTTGTTCGACAGGCAAGCGATGCAACTCTCTCAGTATGTGCACTCATAACAGCGGACGGAAACATGGAACTTCATGCTGCGATCATTTGTCATGGATGCTGGCCGATCTCCGAGGAAAATCAACACCGGGTTCATCATTTTCAGGACCGCGTCGCATCTTGATGGGCCGTGCATTCTGTACGCAAGACCGCGTAAGCAAATCTTGAAACATGCAGTGCGTTGATCGAGCTGTACTCCACCCCAGTCGTGGAGCAAAAGTACTTTACTTTTCTTCTCAGGAAAAGGAAATTGTATGAGGACGCGAGGCGGGGCAACAACAGTCATGGCATGATTCTGGCGCGCGTTACGATGTCCGGAGCACGCATCATTGACGCACGTGAATCTGGAGATCTGACTGTTTCTCATCCTTGGCGAGAGAAGAAGTAAGAAGAGCCAAAAAAAAAAAAAAGTCGCTTGGAATGTTCCCCGTGGCTTGGCTTACTGCAGCCGAGGCTCTGACGCGCATCAACTCATACCATGCGTCCATGCGACATGACGGTAGCCGGCGACTACCGCTCGCCTGCTGCGGAACGACACGTTTTGAAAAGCTATGTAGGTGGGTGTTATTGCAGGAAAGTCCAGGCACAACCACCACGACCATCACCGTGCCGTTGGCTCAAGTCTCTCAGCGCACCCGCAGGCCAAGTGCCGTGCGGACATCTCCCGACAACAGTGGATCGGCCATCAGGAGGAGGTGTGACGTTCTGCTTCTGCTGAAATGCAAACGGCAACCATGATGCCAACAAGGGTTCAAACGGCTCCAAAATGCGAGCAGGCAGCGTTCCAGTCCAGGTATGCGGGCGATGATCTCGACGCCGCTGGAAAGATCTGCGCTCCTTTTAGCGGTGCACAAAAATGGAAGAACCTAACCGCCTTCGGACAACAACGGCCAGCTGTAAGAATCTGCATGTCAGTCAGTCGGTCGCGTTTTTGTGACTGAATGCAGGCACATCTGCTCCGTAACTCTGACATTGTCAGAATGACGGCAACCGCCCTCGTAGCATCTTGCCCGCTCTTTCGCCCGCTCCGTCCCAGGAAGGCGCTGCATCGCTACTTGTTGAAGTCGGCGCGTCTGCCTGTTCGATTTGGAGCAAGCTGACTTCGGTGGTGGCTGTCAGGTACCTGCTTACTTACACACAGAAAGTAAAGGACGGAGAACGGAGTATGTACAAAAGGTACTTTACTTTACCATCTTAAATGCCATTAGCAATGAACGCGTGTATAGGGCGGGCATCAAATGAGCAGTGGGAAGTCGCGAATTTCTACTCTGCATTTAACGGACGCATTTGTTATATCTCATAGAGAAGAGAAGAGGCAGCGTCTGCAAATACAAACATGGAGGCCTGCCGATCCCTCCCCGTGCCTCCTCCACATCTCCTCTTCTTTCGTTCCCTTTTCTTCTCCTGCTTCTTATTCTATTCTTGTGCTTCTTTCTTGGCTCCTCTTCGCCGTGTCTGTTAATCTTCTGCTTTCTTTCCTGACCCTTTTGCGGAATACTTGTCCCTGATTGAACAAATTTGACTTTTCCGGACGTTGAAGCGGCGCTGCACTGAGTCGAGCAAGGGCGGCTGGCTGGATCACTAGTGCACATATCTGTGTATAGACCATTACGGAGTACGAAGTACGGAGTACTCCGTACGTTGTTCGGAGTAGCCGCTCTGGCATGCCATGTCCCTTTTCTGTCCCTGCTTGGTGGTGCGGCAGAAGCAAATTTCATCAACCCCACATGGTGAGCGAGGGCAAATTGGCCAGCATTTTATGACTTGATGACGAATGTCAGTGTCGACAGCTTAAGTACCTCACATAACGCCTTCCTGGGGCCACGTCTACTTCCCCACTTTTGAGCTCTACGTCCATTGGTCAGTCAAGGCATCGTCTCCTCCGTTTCACCCCTTTTTTTTATCCTCTCTTGGTCGATCTTTCATTTTCTCTTCCCGGAGCATGTAATAATATCATGCAACGCCTGCCAAGCTTCTTCTAGAAGTAAAGTTGCACGCACGCGGATTACATAATACACATTGCAGCCGGTATGGACTTCCAGAGACACATGAGTGTGGCAAGTGGCGACGGTGCCAAGTCACCAGACTTCTGACCTGGTGCCTGGCCAAGGCAGGAAGAGCAAATTGTTCCAATTCCCGTGTTTGCCCGTCGGAACATCATGCCAGCCACCCGTGCCACAGTGGGAGGCCAATTTCGGCCCACACCATTTTTATCCTTGGCTCTCAATGTCCGGCCCATTTCATGACCCTTCGACCGTTTTTCCCGGTGAGGCCCTGGGTGCCCTGTTCGGTATCGCCTTGGATTAGACATGACGTCCTTGTCGTGCGAGATGGCCAATCTGAACGGAACCCAGGGGCCAAAAGCTTGCGGATGAATGTCTTTTTTCCCCCCGTGAGTGCAAACGCAAAGGAGCATGGCAAAGGGGGACATGTGCTTGAAGCTGAACGTTCACGGAGCTCGGGCGCGCTCGACATTGGCGTTGGCGTCGCATCGCAAGCGTCGGGCTCCTAAAAGAGTGAGTGGGAAGCTTACGGCAGAATTCAGCCTCTCATATCGTTGTGGGCATGGTGAGTTGGGCTTCTTCATGACACCAGATCAACCCTGCCTGCATCTTTCATGCCCGCCTTGGCTTCCGGCGTCTGCTTGGATCAGCAATGCGAAGCAGTCAATGCTACGGTACGGAGTAGTGATGTCCCTCGTTGCCGTACTTGGTCACAATCATACAGCGGCCTGGGACGGAGCAGACACAGCTGCCTCACGTTGAAACCTGAACTGGACAGTTTGTGTCGTAATAACGCTACTACCTCTAGCAGTTTTGCATCATCAGCGACGCGGAAACGGCCCGTAACAAGCATCTGCACTTGGCAAGCTACTAGCAATAGATACCTGGTATGGAGACAGCGCTCCGGGGCACTAGCTCGACTATTCGTTTGTCCCCCTTCGCTTTGTTCCCCTCGAAGGCTTGCCTGCGGCGCTCTAAAGTAATCTATGCATTACTAGCCTCTGGGACGAGTGTTTGGTGCCGAAATTTCGTCAGCCTACCAGCCCTTGCTTCGTCTTTCGACAGCACATCCACCGTCCTTTTCGTCGACTACATCCCGAGCAGGAGGCGCGAAGAACGGTGGGTGGCCAACTGAAATACGACCGACTGCCACGACCAGGACGAGGCGATGGTGCAGGCGCGCACTCGGTTCGCCTTGTTTTGTATGCGCGCTGTCTGCTGCAGGCTGCAAAGAGGAGAGGCAGTCGCGCCTCCGTGTCTCTCAACACATGCTTCGTCGTGATCAATCGCTTGTCTCTGAAGAATCAACCTAGGCTCACCACTTGTCTGAGCGTTCCATTCGCGACGGATCGCGTCGAACAAGGTTGAGGAGGGGGGGGGGCGCATCAGAGCGCACCGCCAGTGTTAGACCAGCTTTGCCAGCACATCCATGACCCAAGCCTGGCCAGTGGCCACAAAGGAAAAGGAAAAAGCCCCCGACCCGCGCACGCGCTCAGTAGACTCGGCTCCCCCCCCCCAAATCCCCCCCCTCTTCTTTTTTTGTGTCGTGTCTCGGGGGCCTTCATTCCCCAGGTCCAATGGTTCAATGGGGTTTCTATGGGTCTTCAGGGACCGCCGACGCCCTCTCGTTTCTGGAGCCCCATTAGACTCGATTTCAGGTCCCGTCAATTCCTCCCCTTTTCCTGGTGGCCACCCCCCCGGCCATTGCATGGCACTCGTGGAAAAGGGACAGGCCGGTCCTCGACATCCCAGATTATACTTACTTGTTACCTGCGTGGACACCCAAACCTGCTGGGTGCTGCTGCCCATCGCATGCGCCCCCCCCCCTTCTAGTGTCTGTGTCTTCAACCTTAGCTTCATCATAATCATCATCATCATCAGCATCATCAGCATCATCAGCATCATCAGCATCATCAGCATCATCAGCATCATCAGCATTATTAGCATCATCAGCATCATCAGCACCATCAGCATCATTAGAATTAGAATGCCAACTACAGAGTACTTTAGTTCGCTCCAGCAGGACAGCGCATGCGCTGTCGGATTGATAGCAGCCCCACAGGAAAGGGCAGAGTTTTAAATCCTTTAAATTTATAAGGGAGCGTAAGCATGTCTTCTTCCCAACTAGGCATAGTCCTTACGGCATGGTCAAGAATCCTTTGAGGCATGTCTCCCTAAGTACCTGGTTACAGGTATTACTTGTAACTGTAGTTGTTAGTGCCCGGATCCCTTCCCAGATCAGCAGCATTGAGCCATCTTACACCCCCCGGTCGAAGGAGCTCCCTCCTTTCTCACACAATATCAATACTGTCCACTTCTTGTTGATCAATCGCGTTTACCTTAGTCACTCCTTTTCCTTCAGCCTGGTTATTCCCTTTCTTCTTTTGCTGCATGCTCCTCCCTTCCACAGCAAATCCGCCTGGCAATTGCCTCGTTGCCGAGTCTCAACCTCTCCTCCATAACGCCGCACCGAATGCGTGGCTTCAGAATTCCTGTCGATGCGCGCTCCCGCTTGGACTGAATGAGCACCATCACGCCGAGACCAGCTCTTTCGAGGAGCTTGTGCAACCGCCCTAGTGACCGTGCAGCGCGCTTTTCTTCCCTCTTCTCTCCACGATAGGGCTGAGTTTTTCGTCCAAGGGGGATATTCTTTTTAATTCTCTTTTCATTTCCTCACCGCTGTCTCTTCATCCCCTGGGACATCACTCTCGCTACAGACTGGAGTTCGACGTCGCCCGGCCCGGTCGGACGACAAAATCTCATCCGAATGAGCGCCACCATGACTGTCGTTGCCGATTTGGCACATCGAAGTGCGCCCCAGGGCCAGCTGGCACTCGAAGATAGGTTTGAGGTGCTGAAGGAGATTGGAGATGGAAGTTTTGGAAGCGTGATTTTGGCTCGCGTCAGGACGGCCGGGGCCAATGTGGCCCGCCGTGGCTCAGTGGTTAGTTTTCTCTCTCGCCGTTTGTTCGTTGACATTGAAGAAAAAGGAAGAGAACAGGGGGAAAGCTGGGAGGATCTCGGAGTGCTGAGCTGTGTCTTATTCAGGTTGCCATCAAATCCATGAAGAAGACGTTTGAGTCCATCACGCCCTGTCTGGAATTGCGCGAAGTCGTCTTCTTGAGGACGATACCCAACCACCCCCATCTGGTTCCGGCTCTCGATATTTTCCTGGATCCTTACAGCAGGAAACTGCACATTTGCATGGAGTATATGGAATGTAACTTGTACCAACTAATGAAGGCCAGAGATCACAAATGTCTGGACAATTCGAGTGTCAAAAGCATCTTGTTCCAAATCATTCGTGGTCTGGAGCACATCCATTCACACAATTTTTTTCATCGCGACATCAAACCGGAAAACATACTTGTATCGTCGTCGTCTCACCAGGATCCGGCAAACTCCTCTTTTCGTCGTTACTCTGCCCTCGTCACGCCGCCGTCAACTCCCCCGAATTACATCATCAAGCTCGCCGACTTTGGCTTGGCCAGAGAGACGCATTCCAAGCTCCCCTACACGACGTATGTATCGACGAGGTGGTATCGCGCGCCCGAGGTGCTTCTCCGTGCCGGAGAATACTCGGCTCCTGTCGATATTTGGGCCGTTGGCGCCATGGCCGTCGAGGTCGCGACCCTGAAACCTCTTTTCCCCGGTGGTAACGAGGTCGACCAGGTCTGGCGCGTGTGCGAGATCATGGGCAGCCCGGGCACCTGGTACAGCAAGACGGGCGCGCGTGTCGGCGGCGGTGATTGGCGAGAAGGCACGAGACTGGCAAGCAAACTGGGCTTTTCCTTCCCCAAGATGGCGCCGCGGCCCATGGACTATTTCCTCCAGGCTTCTCAGTGGCCCGCATCACTCTGCAATTTCGTCACCTGGTGTCTGATGTGGGATCCCCGGAATCGTCCCACGTCGTCGCAGGCCCTTCTGCACGAATACTTCAACGACGCTGTGGACCCTGCCAGGCCCAAATCATCCGCAGCCAAGATTTTGGGCCGCAAGCAATCCGATCTGGCTCGCAGTGTCAAGGAATCAGTCAGCGCGCAGCAGGTCGTACCCAAGCCCTCTTGGTTCCGGAAGTCCCTGATCGGCCGCAACGACGCTGCCGACACCATTGCTGCTTCCGCGACGACCAAGGACGTCACCCTGCCCCGACCCTCGCCTGCTCCTGTCGCCCCGGCCGTGGAACCGATGGCCAAGGTGCGGGCCTCTGCAAGTAAACGCAGCACCTGGACCAATGGCCCCCCCAACGCGGCTCCGATGCCTATTCTTCCCACCATCCGACCCATTTCCCCCCTATCTCATGCGGTCAATGCTCGGGCTACTGATGGTCAGGATGGACTCAAGTCCGAGAGGACCAAGAAGCTCGGCCGGCAGCTGTCCGTCACGTCGAGCACCAACAACTACCAAGAGCTGCATCGTCAGCAGGCTGAGCGTGCTCTCAATGGTGAGACGGGCCTTGCTTCGCCGCCGAGTGGACAGAAGGAAAGCTTCTTTTCACATTTACGGAAGCGAGCCAGGCGCTTTTCGGGGCGTCATCAGACCCCTGTCTCGCCCTCTCATGACGACGTGGAGGCCCAGATCGGATGTGGCCCCTGGGCGAGCAACAGATCATCAATGGTGGCAGATCAACAAGGGGGCCCTATACCCAAGGGGGAGCTGTACGACTCTCTGGACAAGGCTCTCCATGACCCCGGAAACGTGGACTCACGTTCGTTGCTCCCAGCGTCTCATCAATTGAGTTCGAGCAGCAAGCTGAAGCGGCATCATTCCCTGCCACAACAGCAAGGCCGGTCCGTGGACAACTCGACGGGAGCCTTGCGCGCCGGCCCCGTTTCCAGCCGCACGAGGAGAGCGCAAGCGGCGCAGGGGGTTCGGCAGTATGACGTTCCCGATGAAGAAGAGGAGCTGCTCGACGAAGCTCTCGCAGCGGCGCGGCGAGCCGTGCGACGTATGGACGGACCTCCCAAGCCCTTGCGGCAGTCTGCCAGTTACATGGGCTTGACAAGCCCACAGCCTTACCCGAGCCCAGCACCGTCAGCGAATGGCAGTCAGACATTGTACAGCGAGGGCCAGGAGACACTGACTCCGAAGCCCCTGGATCTGGGCAAGAACAATGACAACCAGTACAAGTGGCCGACCCCACCGTACGAGGGAAGTGAATGGGGAGCTTCGGCATCAGCCAGCATATGGGCAGCTGGCAACCGATTCTAACGGACACCATCACTTCCCGAACAGAACAAGAAGGTGTCTTGTCCCCGCTGTCGAGCGTCAGGCACAGAGCGACAGCGGATACACGGCCAGCTGCCAATATACAACTGTTTACGTTGCTTCTCCCTACTTACCCCCCCCAAATCCTCCTTTGAGGAGGCACAAGGAACAGCGTTTTGGGTTGAACATTTCTCTTGCGCGTGCACGGCGCCGGTCGATGTTGACGAGAACGCCTCTGGGTAACTTTGTTATTTTCTCTGTTTCTTCTCCCTCCGTTTCGATGACTGTTCATTCGTCTTGAACTTTTACTCATCCCGAGCGAAAGCTTGGATTGTACCACGTTTCTCATCAGCATTTCCAACTTGATCACACCGCGCACCGGGTTTTTGACTTGGGAGATTCAAGCGCGCCGCATTGCGATGGCGACTTTGTATCGAGCAGCATTCTCACTTCGAAGCATTTTCCTTTGTCCGATATCTTCCGTACGGCTCCAGATAAAATCCCTTCCCGACACTGGCTCAACAACCAAATACCCCCCTTTTCATAGACTGGATACGACGGCTCCAAGATACTTGTCGAAACAAGTCAATCTCTCTCATTTCACAGGAATTTGTCTGGACCATTCAAGGTGTGCGGGTTTTCTCGCATGTGTTTCAAACCTACATTCTGGAGCGGAGTATGGCATGGCACTGGTGGTTATAGATCCGTCATGATGGAGGCTGAGATGCCAAGCTGAGCATCTTTCGACCGAACATGTGATTGCGGGCACAGCATATCGCCTCTCATTTCCTCATTTCCCTTATTTTTCCCCCCTACTTTTTGGCTATTCAAAATCTGATACATAGCTTCGAGCATGAATTCATGACCCGGCACTGAAAAGCGTCAAGCAGTTGCCAGGGCGAAACTTAATATAACTTAATTGGCCATGACGAGCTGGATCTGGATTTGTGCAGTGCATGTCTACGTGCATGAATGAGGGTCAAGATGCAAAGTTGCGAGGCACGCCCGCCGCTAGTGAACGGCGCTAACGGGGAATAGCCAAGTACAGCTCCCCGACCCACGGAAACAAGCTGACGCGCCGTAGCCACCTGCAGGCAGCAGTCAACGGTCACGGAGACAAGAAGAAACCTTTAAAGCTGCTCCTCTTCTCTTTTCCCCGCTTCAACAACATCTCTGAACAAATCCCCGACGACAAAAAAAGCGATGAGAGCACCTCAAGACGGGGCAATCAGCCTCTCCCTCCCTCTGCGCGGGGTAACCAGCCAGCGCAACATGGAGAGCAGGAAGTATTTCACGGGGTCGGTAGCGGGGAAGCTGGGGCAGCAGGAGGAGGGGACTGATCGGCTGATTGTGGGGGTGGATTTTGGGACGACCTTTTCGGGGTGAGTCTTGCTTTTTCTTTTTGTTTTTTCTTCTAGTGCTGTGAGAAGGGGAGGGGGTAAAGATGTTGGGGGGGTTTGGCGGAAGGGGTCATTGGGGATGTGAACATGGTCTTTTTTTGTCTCGATGCCTTTCTTGGGAGCTGTGGTTCAGTCGGAGTGGAATGGGTTGCTAGGAGGGTCACCTTTTTGCTCGTTCGCCCCTAGTTCCCGGTCTTTGACGAGTGTCTGGAAGGGTTCGATGCGACGGTCATCTGTTTGCTCTGTTTGTTTTCCTCTTCTTCTTTTTGTCCTGACAGCTGCTTGGGAGCTGCTGTTCAGCGGACGTGCAAGGCGATTCAGTACTTGGGTGGCGGTTCCGACGGAAAAGTCAACAAAGGAGAGACGGGGAAACCCTGAAGAGACAGGGGAATACAATATATCTTAAGTCGAAAGAGAGGAGGGAACTGCCGAAGGAAGGAAGCGGGGGAGGGAGTCGGAAGAAACAGAACTGCTCACAGAACAGCACTCAACTCATCGCTAACTGAGCCAGCGTCGCCGCCGTATACACCTCAACTCCCGACGACATTGAAATCATCAAGACGTGGCCCGGCAGCAACGGCGTCACCTCCGACAAGGTGCCCACAGAGATTTCCTACCACTTGGCCGCCGACGCAGCGCCCGGCTCAGAACCCAGGACGAAATGGGGCTTCCAGTTTCGTCCCGACGAGTCACGCCTGCGGTGCATCAAGCTGTTCCTGGACCGGTCGCAGACACTCCCCTTCTACGTCAGCAGGATGGACACAGTGGCCCAGCTGGGGAAGTACAAGAAGAGCGCCGTGGATGCCGTGAGCGACTACCTGACGCAGATCTACAAACACACCATGGACACGCTCACGCGGCGCTACGGCCAGTCGTTCATGGACTCGACCGAGGTTGAGTTTGTACTAACGTGCCCGGCTGTATGGAGTGACGCCGCCAAAAACACGACGCTGGTGGCGGCCGAGCGCGCCGGCATGGGCAGCCGTTCGGAAATTCAGATGATCAGCGAGCCGGAGGCGGCGGCCGTATACACGCTCAAGGCGATACAGCCGAACCATCTCAACTTGGGGGATAACTTCGTCGTGTGTGACGCTGGAGGCGGGACCGTCGAGTAAGTATTGTTGGTGGTGACTTGAGGAACGAGCAGCACCGGATGGACATGGGCTGATGACGAGACCGGTCGACACCTCTGCTCTCTCCAGCTTGATTGCGTACAAGATTGTGTCCCTGACGCCGCTGCGGGTGGAGGAGTCGGCCGTGGGCACAGGTGGGCTTTGTGGCAGTGCCTTCATCAATTACAGGTTCGAGGAGCATGTCAGAAGCAGACTCGGCCAAACCCGCTTCGACGAGATGAAGTCGAACAAGGGCGGGCGCACGTGGCAGATGGCGCACAAGCACTTCGAGGACTTTGTGAAGCCAAACTTCAACTTTGAAGACCCCGAGTACCAAGAGGTCAACGTTCCGTGAGTGTTTTACCCGCGCACATTCGCCAGGTGGCAAGCCAACGAAGACCATTTGCTCAAGCAAGTTGACAGGTTTCCCGGTCTGGCCGACGACGCAGAAGCCCGGCTGGATTCTGGGTTCCTCGTTATGGACGCGGAGGAGATCAAGGCCATCTTCGAACCTGTCGTTAAGGAGGTGTGCGACTTGGTACAGGGGCAGGTCGACGGTCTGCGCGCCAAAGGAGGTGTCGTGTCCAGCATCATCCTGGTCGGCGGCTTCGGCCAGAGCAATTACCTATATCGTCGGCTGAAGGCGCACTTTTCGAGCCCGGCTCCGCCACCGTACAGCGAACGACCGACACACGCCAACGCGGGGGCGACGGGCGGTGCGTACGGCTCGATAGAGGTGATGCAGCCCGTGTACGCGTGGACGGCCGTTGTCCGAGGCGCCGTCTTGAGGGGCCTGGAGGGCAACATGGTCATCTCGCGCAAGTCCAGGATGCACTACGGCACGTCATACGCCACCGTGTACGACGCAGAGCAGCACGCCGTGAGCGAGCGCTACTGGTCGCCATTGTGGGAGCGATGGATGGTATCCAACCGTATGCAGTGGCACATTGATAAGGCTAGCACCTGCTCTTTTTCTTTTTTCTCCCTTCTCTCGCGATACCTGGCGTACTGGCTAACGGGGGAGGCCAAAAAAATTAGGGTGAAGCACTGTCGCCGACTTCACCCATCGTCTTCCACTACACGCGTAACTTTCGGCCAGGCCAGTCTCTCATCGTGGCCGACGACTTGATCGCGTGCGATGCCGAAGAGCCGCCGGAGGCTTTCACGCGAGACCTCGTCAGCGTGTGTACATTGACGACGGACCTGAACGCCGTTCCGCGCAGCCTCTTCACGCGCCTGACGACGACGAAGGGCGTCGAGTTTGATAACTTGGACTTCACGCTCGAGATGAAGGTGGACAGCGCCGGACTGGGCTTCGAGCTTAAAGTAGACGGGGTGCGGTATGGACGCGTCGAGGCCGAGTTTCACTGAAAAAGGAGGGAGAAGGCTAGGGCTAAGGCTGGGGGGAAGACTGATGTCGTGAAGGAAATCCCCCCCCGGGTTGCCTGATGCGTGCAGTTTTATGCCATGTCTAGTAGGGGGGGAGGTTTTGCTAATGCTATATAAGTACCACTCTTGGATATGATGACGATAGCCAATGATTGACGTATATCCCGTCTTACGATAGATAGAAATCCCTGTATGACCTCAAGCCCGAGTGTGTCTGAGGGAGTTGCACTCACACCAGACCGGATGAGTGAAGCTGGCCCGGCGTTGGTGACGGTCTATCTCCTTATCAATGGCGACTTGGGAGAGAAATGGCCGGCCAGCCCCACCCATAGTTTTGCCGGTGAAGTACATAAGCAAGCACATCTCGACGTGAAATAGAAAATCATTTGCAGATGCTGCATTGCACAATGCATCCCCTCCCCCCATCACCGTCATAATTTGACAAGGCACCGTCAGAAGAGCGTACAGGATTCAGGCCTCGCCGCATAGAATTGTACATATACGATGACGAGCAGCTTCGCAGACGAGCTCGTCAAATGGGCCACATTTCACGGCGCATATGTCCATCCGAGCGTGGAAGTCTATCGCGACAGCGTCACAGGCCTGTCGTTTCGCGTCAAACCCTCAGCTCAAGGGGCCGTGCACCCATACGAGCCCATTGTGCAGCTCCCAACGGCCAAGCTCAGTCTCTCTGCTCTCAACGCCGAGTCGCCGCTCAACGGCGCAAAGCTGCCACCGTACATCGTCAGCCGTCTTGTCCTGGTGGCCGAGTTCCTCAAGGCCGAGGCGTCCTTCTGGTTTCCCTATATCCAGACGCTGCCGCAGCCGGACGATGTCGAGGCGTGGGCACTGCCGCCCTTCTGGCCGCCGCATGAGGCAAAGCTGCTGGAGGGAACCAATGTCGACGTGGGCATGACCAGGGTGCGCGCCGACGTCAAGGTGCATCTGGAGCTGATTCGGGCAGAGCTGCCCGAGCTGGAAGTCATGGCCGACCTGTACCGCTGGGCGTACTGCATCTTCTCTCGCCGCAGCTTTCGGCAGAGCCTGGTGCTCGGCACGACGCGGGACGACTTCCCCGTGCTGCTGCCCCTGTTCGACCTGGGCAATCATGACATGACGGCCAAGGTGGCGTGGCAGCTGGACAGTGAGAAGGGCACTTGCGCGCTTCGCGTGGACAGGACACACGAGCCCGGCCAGCAGGTGTACAACAACTACAGCATGAAGACCAACGCTGAGCTGCTGCTGGGCTATGGCTTCATGGTGCCGCCCTCAGACGCCCTCCACAACGACTACATCCACCTGCGCAAGAGTGGTACCGGCGAGGAGTATCTCATCTCGTCGCGACCTGTCGCCGACGCGAGCTCGCTTCTGGTGCGCGCCAGGCAGTCACTGCACCTGCGTCTGGCTCCCGGCCAACGCGTACTCGGCTCGTTTCGCCACGTACAGCCCGAGATGGTTTGGGACATGATTTGCATGAGGTCGACGCCCGAGGAGCTGGAGCACTTGGTGCGTGTGCCGGTCGGCACCATGATGGACCCGGAGTCATGGCGCCAGCGGTGCTTGTTCACCGCGGAGCTGGGCGGCAACGACGACAACTACCAGGAGATCGTCAAGATGCTTCGCCAGACGGCTGGCGCCATTCAGTTCAAGTTCCTGCAGGAGCTGGAGAGTCTGAACGAAACCGACCTCGAAGTTGTCGGTGCTCCGCCGACGCCCAACCAGCAACTGGCTCTTGACTACCGAGCAAGATGCCGCGTCGTGCTGGTGACTGCGCTGGAGGCCATGTGGGAGGACGAAATTTTCAACAACGACCAAAATGACCAAGATACGGGCGAGAACTAGCCTCTCTCTCTCGTCTTTCTCCAACTCAACTCTGGCCTTTTCTAGATGCGACTGCGCGAGCGTGTTGCCAGCAGCTCTCCATACACGGCCCTCTCCAGCTCGTCGTACAGCTTGGCCACCACGGCATCGCCCTTGGGACGCACATTGACAATGAGCACCGCGGCAATGCCACTCTCGGGATCTGCCCACTGCGTCATTGATGCACGTCAGTCAAATAGCTCAAGCTCGCTTTCTCCATGGACGACGGAGCACACGTACCCATCGACTGTTCAGCAAGCCGCTCCAGGCCATGCTGCCTGCTCTCCTCTTCCCAGGCACGTTCTCGACGTTGATCACGCCGCCGAGGCCATAATTCAGCCTCTGGCCGGGTGGGAATTCGGGCGCCATGGTGCTCTTAACAAGAGGGTGGAAGGCCGTCAAGTTGAAGATGTCGGCTCGTGTCTCGTCGAGCTGCGGTGCGAGCATCTGCGCCGTCATCTCGGCCGACACGAGTCTGTGCTGCAGAAAGGCCCTCAGCAGGCGCACATAGTCGGCCGCCGTCGTATACAACCCCCCGCCCCCGGCCTCGATCTCGTGCTCCTCGTCAGCCATGGGCGGTCCCCCGCTCCGAAGCGTCATGTCGCGCTTGCGAACCACGTTCTCGGCCGTCCGCATCGCCGTCCACGGCAAGCGCGCGAGGTAGAAGCCCGAGTCTTGCATGCCCAGCGGCTCAAACACGTGTCGCTGCATGTACTCGCCGAGGCGCAGGCCTGTGACGCGCTCGAGCACCTGTCCCGCCCAGTCGAGCCCGACGCCGTACATCCATCCCATGCCGGGCTCGAAGCGCAGCGGCATCGTGATCTCCATCTTGGTCCAGCACACGCGCGCCGACCGCCGCCCCGGCGCCGTCACCGACCACCACCTGTGCAGGTCCGCGTCGGCAAAGTCGTAGCCGAAGCCGGACGTGTGCGTCAGCAGCTGTCGCATCGTCACCGCCGCCGCATTGTCCTCGTACAGAGGCCGGCCGTCATCATCGAAGCCGCGCAGGATCCTCGCCGCCGCCAGCTCGGGCACCAGCGGCCGCAAGTCCGCGTCCAGGTCCAGCGCGCCCTCTTCCACCAGGCGCATCACGCACAGCGTCGTCGCCAGCTTGGTCAGCGACGCCACCCACGTCACGGTCGTGTCGGAGAAGCGCGCCGACGTCGCGTCGAGGTGCAGACGTCCAGACGCCCCCGAGTAGATGGTCCCTAGCGAGAAAGGTCAGGAATGGAAAACACTTGCATGTGTGTGTGGGGGAGGACTTGCCGTGCGCGTCAGTCACCATGAATGCCGCGCCTAGCAGCTTGTTCTGCGTGTTCCCATCACCGTCACGGACTGTGTGTCGCCGCAGAATCTCACCTAGCTTGTCCATGGCTTCATGTTGTGTAGGTGAGGGAGCCCCGAAACCGCCATGGATGGTACTTCACAGGGCGTGGCTTCTTCGGCCTCGGCACAACCATCCGCACCGCACATGTCGCACCGCAAACGATCAAGTTAGCTGCCCCCACCTGCAGCAACGCAACACGGCAAATCGGGCAGAGCATGGTTGGGGAAAAAAAAAAGCATGTTTGTTATACAGGTGCCTTGTAGTGTAGATACAGCTAGGAAGCAAGCAAGCTGGCTGGTCTAGTCCAGCGCGTGTCCTGGGGTAAGGGATAACGAAAGACCCCCCCGCTATGTGTCCTCGCTACTTTGTCTGTGATGCACAAATGTGGTACACTCGCTGTGGTCCGGGAGAAGTTGATGCCGTCGCTCCCCGGGCCCGTTCAGGCCTCAAATTACCGTGACACCACTTCGCGATACGGCGAAGCTGTCCGCCCCCTCCACTGCGCAAAGGTGTCTATTATGCAGTGGGGAGAAGCTTGCTCTGCAGCCCGTCTTCAATGACTATGGCTTCAAGTTGGCGGCGATACATATATTGGGCCCCCTCCGCTCGTCCTCGCCCTTGATGAACTTTGAGCAACATGACCAACGGCAGCAGCAAGTCTGCCGTTGATGGAAATGACTTCCTGTTTTCCGCACCAACGCCAAGAAACTCCCCCCATCCAAGTGCCAAGATCCCTTCGTCTGATTCAAAACCATTATTCCCATGTCGAGCAAAGCCTATTCCTCCTCCGAGTCTGAGTCGTCGCTCGACTGGTCGTCTCCTGGTGTGGGCGCTTGTGTGACCGCCGGGCCGTCCTTGGGGGGCGCGCCGCCCGTGTACAAATGGCTGAGGGCAGTCAGCTGCACGATGCGGGCTTCTTGCTCTTGCGCGTTCATGGGCTTGTTCTTCTTATTCTTGGCTGCTGCGGAAGCTTGGGAGCTTTGCTTGGTTGATGAGCGAGTTGGGTCTGCGGCGGGGGCCGAGTCCTTGGCGAAATCGGGAAGCACCTTCTTGCACAGTTCCCAGAGCTTAAGGAGGGCGTCGGTGCTGAGCTGGTCGATTTCTAGTTCGAGTTCGCCGTCGTTGTTTTCCTGCAGACGGACATTGTTAGCAAAGGGTCTGGGATGAAACTGTTGCGTGCTCAGAGGAATTTTTTCGCCACCTACATTCTGACCCGTATCGCGTTTGATTATGTCGATGGCTCGATCAAGATGAGGGTGTTCCAGATCGTTTATGGCATTGGCAATCTCATCCTTCTCGACTGCCGTTAGCGACTTTTTGATAGGAACTTTCTTGCTTTTCTTTGCCTGGCCGGCTGCACCGGATGACTTTCGTGCACCGGATCCCCCCCCTTTGGTTTTGTTGCTTTTCCCCGACTTCTTTGGTTTATCGCTCTTGGCCTTGGCTCGGGCTGCCTGGACCTCTGCTGCCTTGCTCATGAGCGTCTTCTGAACCATCTCGACGATGCTCCTTTGAACGTCAATCATGCTCTTGTTTGGCGTCAGCAGCATATTATTCAGCTTCTTCGTCTCTTCTTCCAAGCGTGCCTGAACTTCCGCAATGTCCTTTTGGACAGCCAGCACATCAGGACCGTCTTCGCCGTCATCGTCATCCTCGTCGTCGTCCTCGTCACTGGCGTTGGACGCAGATGCCGGAGCGTTCGCTTTGGCGTACTTGGCCAACCAGGCGTCTTTACCCTTCATCTGCGCCACATACAGGTCCTCGAGGTTCTTCGCATAAATAGATACCTGATTTCCTTGGTCGACGGGCCCATTGAATTTGTAGCAATTGTCAAAGATAAGCCTAACAGCTTTGTCAAACTCCTTAAGACTAGCAATCTTATCTTCGGAGAGCAGGGTGGCCACCTTACTCAGGTCCATGGGTTTCTTAATGATGGAGTAATAGTCAGGAATGCCTAAGCCCTCGGCGTCAACCGGGTGGAGGAACCATTGATTCGCTAGTTGATGCTTGTTGGACATGATCTCGGTCAAGACTTCTTCGGCGAATTGTAGCTCGGGCTTGAGCTTCTTGCGAGAGCTCTTGGTCGTGTAGTCTATATCTTTCGATTTAGGCGCCCGAACGGTTCGCTTCGGTCGATCCACCTCTGTCACCGTAGATCCACGGCGGTCGACGGGCGCGGCTTGAGCTGGCGCTGCGGCGGGTTTGCTGGAGGCCGGCGCCGCTGGTGCTGCCGCCGGTGCGTCAGCAGCAGGACTCGCAGTAGGGCCTGCTGACTGTCGACGGGCGGCGTCGGCGCTGGCCACGGCACGAGACTCCCTAACTGGCTTCGGCTTCGGTACAGCTTTGGGTTTGACAGGCTCCTCGGATGGAATCGGCAAAATCTCCTCCCACACAGATCTGACAGTGGTCGCTGCTGAGGCTGTTATGTCGTGAGACGGGCCGTTGAACTCCAGTGAATTGTCGAATATCAGACGAAGATCAAGCCGAAATTCGCCATACGTATTATAGGGGCCATTGAGGTCGCGGAGACCACGCTCGAGTTCTGCGAGATCCATGGGCCGTTCTATTTTGGCGTTGTAGCTATCCCAAAGGGCAGGCCACATCTTTTGCACAGAATCGCGAAAATTGTGGCCAGCCTTCGTCTTCTTGACGCGGCCGATGACTTTGCGCATCTCCCGACGTTGGTAAGCTGAAATGGATCGCTTGATGGTCTCCTCGTCGGACCAATTAGAAAGCTCATCGAGCGCTGATGAGGTCAAGCCGGGGAGCTCAGGGCCGGACACAACTACCTCGCCGGGGCCCTCGGTGGCTTCGGAGGCAGGCTCATCATCCTTTGGTTCGGTGCGTGCCCGTTTCGGGGCAGGTCCTTCGCTGTCATCATCTTCTCGCTCGCGTGTCGGCTTGAGGTTGGGGGCATCAGCCATTGAAACTTCTATCGAAGCTTCCGCGGGTGACTTTTGTTGCTCAGCGGTCTCAATGACTGGCTGAGACATGCTGCTTGACCCAAGGTCCGCATCAGAGGTGGGCAGCGCGGTATGCTCTTGAGAATCGATGGTTTGATCCTCATGCGATACCTTGGCGACCTCTGCCTTGTCCGTGAGAGAATCGACAACACCGATATTTCTTACGGCGTCCGCCGATGACTCCTCAGCCTTTCTTTCTACAGCTTCCTCTCCAACATCGGCAGTGACGGCTGCTGGTTCGTCAGCACTTGCCGGCGCTTCTGCCATAACAATGTCTTCAGATGGACCGGAGGGCCTCTCCTCGCTCGACGTTGCTGCTTTGTTTTCCGAGTCGTCCGCTGGCTCGGCCTTGGGAGGACCATCTGCATTGGGCTTTTCGTCTGAGGATTGCAGCTTGGCTTGACCTAACGTCGCAGAGGCCGCTTTCTCGGGGGTTATCGCGGCCTCATCGACACCATTCGTTCGAGCCTTGTCGGTTGACGAGAAATGACCGTTCGTTTGAGGTTCTTGGCTCACGCCCTTTACGTCCTTTGCTTGCGGCGACGCCGCTCTCTCCGAAGTCGTGGCGGCCGACTGTGACGACAGCTTGGGATTTGATTCTACCTCAAGTCTTGTTCTTGAAGAGGCATCACTGCTGCGAAGAAGGAGCGTTAAGCCAAGCATCGTCAACGGCGCAGTAGCATGATAGTACATTTACTACCGCCATTTCCCAAGGGTGACTTACCCGTTGGTTGCGTTCTCTTGCTCATCCTGCGCATCGGCTGCAGTTGCAATCTCCGGCTTAGAATCGATCATTGCGACGTCGGGAACGGACGTATCCATGACGGTCATGCGTATTGTTTGCCTCGAGTCGCTTGGTGATGCTCGAACGCGTCGTCGCGAGACACGAGAGTGGAGAAGGACGATCAAAATTGCTGCGCACGTCTCAGCAAGCGCCCCGATGGGTTGCAAGGGCTGCCGCGACAAGCTGTGGAAAGAGGCGGTCACGCAGGGAGCAAGAGCTGAAGCAAAAGAAGCGGAAGCGGGAGCTGGAGCTGGAGCCAAGAATTTTCGCGCGCAGCTTGTCGAAATAAAGCGTGTCGGATTCACGGGCGAGGAAAAGAAACGATCTAGAAAGAAGACGACGCCGACACGATGAAGTGCAAGCAAAGAAACAGGGAGAAAAGTCAATGGCTCGCGACGACAGCTGGTCGGGAGGTCAATCGGCTGGCGACAGCTGCACACAGTTGCGGCGCAGGCAGCAGGTGGATGTCGAGGGATTGCGACAATGCGCCGGCGCGATTGAGGGTAAAGAGGCAGCGAAAAGAGGAAAAAAGAACTGCCTGCGCGCGAGAGAAGCCAGATGGGAAGAGACGGGCCCAAGCGACGAGAAGGGGTGAGGATCAAAGAGGTCTCTGGAATGCGACCCTTGTTGGATTCCCTGATTGATGCGCAGAGAGAGGGAAGTAGGCGACGGGGGTTCGGGGAGTAAACGCGGCTGAGCTGCGCCGTTAGGTCTTGGGGCGGAGGTAGGGGGGGGTCTTCCTGTTACAAGGCGAGGTACGCCGCCGGTACTGACAATATGGTCGTGAAGAGCCGGTTGAAGAGTATCTGCAAGGTATCTTTGGCAGGCAGTGCGGGTCGAGGCCGGAGGGGACGGGGGGAGGG
>JARJRV010000520.1:0-42529 GCA_030783925.1 Aschersonia sp. MBC 735 | reverse complement strand
GAGCAGGGGGTCTGGGTGTGGGGTAGGGAGGGGGTGGGGGGAGAGATGCAAGAGAGCAAGGCACGAGGCAGGAGTGACAGACTGACCTGACAGTTTACACATGAAGTGGAGCCCTGCAAAAGCCGAGGCTGGACCAGACCTCTTGCATGCCGAAGTGCTTTCGGACTTCATCCCGGATCCCCCGAATACATGGAATGATGCCTTCACAAAGAAGACTTCATGCAACATAATCGCCCAGAATGTCCACTCCTCTCTTCTCATTGCCCATTGTGCCTTGCGGACCCCATCCTGGCGGCACGATTACGTGCACCGAGCCCCAGCCCGCCGTCTACTTGCTCACATGGATCTCACCGCCCGACAACCGCATCACGGAAGCCTTCTGTCGTGCGCTGCTCCAAGCGCTCGACATAATTGAGTTTGCCAACTACAAGCCTGGCGTCGTGGTCACCACAAGCGGCATCCCCAAGTTCTACTCCAATGGCTTGGATCTGGAGCTTGCCATCAGCACCGACGGTTTCTTCCAGTTGTTCTACGACGTGTGGGTTCGATTCCTGACGTGAGTTTCCTCTCATTTTTTTGTCCCCTTATAGAACAAAAAAACGAAACGACATGGAGGCAAGCGAGAGGATCGAAGCTCGCACGGTACAGCGAGTGATGCGCGAGAGAGAGAGAGGACCAAGCAAAACGGAGCAAGATACCCCCCCCCTCGCCCAGCATACACTGACCAAGCAATTCAGATATCCCATGCCCACAGTCGCCCTCCTCAATGGACACACCTTCGCCGGCGGCCTCATGCTCTCACAAGCCCATGACTATCGCCTCGCCCCCCACCCAAAGGGCTTTCTGTGCCTCAACGAAGTACTATTCGGCGCGCCCCTGAAGCCCCCCATGGCCGCCATCTTCCGCCACCGCCTCACCCCCCAGATCTACCGCACCTTGGCCCTCGAGGGTCGTCGCTTCACCGGCCAGGAGGCCGTCCAGCATGGCCTAGCCGACGGGACGGCCTCTTCGCTGGATGACGCCCTCGCCTTCATACGAGAGAGGCAGTTAGGGGAAAAGGCCAAGGCGGGCGTCTACGGCGTGATCAAGACGGAGTTGCACAAGGACTTGCTGCACGAGCTGAGAAAGGATGGCGTGGACATCGGGGAAGAGAGATTTCAGCATGATCAGAGGAGGGAGAGCGAGAGAAAGGAGTTTGGGGACGTTTGGTTCCAGCAGTATGCCAAGGAGAATAAGGCCAAGCTTTAGCGGCAACGGAGAAACTTGATGCTCATTTGCGCAAGTCTGCGTCGATAACGCGATCGGCAAAACTAATGCATTGTAGACAATGTGCCGCGCGACGCACATCATCATGAAGATCCCTATGCAAAGATCGTTCTGCGCGTCCACATGCATGATATGCATCGTTATATGGACAGATGTCAAGTACACCTGCATACACGCACACGCACATGCCAAGAGAAGAGCAATGTTCAAACGCAGTAAGATGGGGGGTATCAAATCTAGCCAGCTCTCAGTCTCTCGTCTCCCGTCTTTGCTATCATGCCTCGACTGAGCCGCCAAGAACATGGCCACTCGTGAGCCCATCCATATCCGTCGTGGTAACAGGGGCGGCCACTACCAAAGCCGGACTGGCCATCGCCGTCGCCGCCCTTTGTTTCCTTGCCTCATCCCGTTCCGCCACCATCTCCTGCTCTGCTCGGATGGCCTTGTCGCGCCGCTGCTCGATGTCTTCGCGTTTAACCAGTCTTCGCAGGGCTTCACCGGCCTGGATCAGCCCATCAATACTGATAGCATGCTCAGTCATGTGATGATTTATGTAGGTGTACACCCCAGCCGGTGTGTCACACTGCAGCAGATTTCTTTCATTAAGCTTCAAAAGCGCCAATGCGATTTGAAACAAAAATGTACTGCCGTCATTGGTGCAGAGCACCACATCCCAAACACGAAATAAGGCTTCGGCACAGAGGCAATCCGTGAAGACAGACAAGAACCATTGAAAAGTCAGCGCCTCAAGCTCAATGGCCAGAGAATCGAGGTGCGCCGACAGCTTCGGAAGGACTGTGGAGACGAACTGTCGCAGGACCTGCTGATCTGCCCTCGATGCCATCAACGACTGATCGTAATACCCATGAGGAAGAATGCCCTCAATGATGGAAGCTAGGATCCAAAATGCGTCTTCTGCGGAAGGTGTGATCAGAAGCAGGTTCGCTGCGATCAAATTCATCCCCTGACAGTAACCGACATCCTTGTTTCTTCGCGAATAAGCCAACAGCATTTCATTGAGTCTCTGCACCCCAGGCCCCTTTCGAAAAAAGATGTTGTCCGTCAGGGTTCGATGAATATCCATTTGAATCTGGCTCACCACGGCCGGGTCATCGTCATCGCCTGCCCGAGAGATGAGGTCCTCATAATATCCAGGAATGCGAAGCGCATTGGCGCCGGAACACTCGGACCAGACCTTGGCGCGGTAGGCGACTGGGATTCCGCCGAGAACTAATGCCTTGAATTCATTCCACTTTGCCCTGCCGACCTTGCCCTTGTTGCCAAGTCCTGAGATGCCGATGATCTCGCCGTCGGCGACTTGTGACTCTGGAAGAATCATGGCCGGCGTTTCGAACCGGGCTTCGGCGGCGGCCGCCGCCGCCGCGACAGCTGCTTGACCCTCGCGTCGCCGCTCGGCACGGACTTTTCGCAAGAAATCGTTCCACTTGATCGTCTTATCACGTTGCAGTGAGTCATGCACCTCGCTCAACTGCTCCAGTAGTAATTTCACCGGCTCAACATCTTCCTTCGCCGGGGAGGTCGCTGTCGTTTCAGGCTCTGATGGCCGTGTTATTTCGTTGTCGATCGCCGTCGTCGTGTTCGCCTGGGGCGGCAACAAACCAGCATTCGTGGCCTTGATTGTCGAGGGTTTGGTAAGCTCAGGCTCTCGTACTTCGGGCGTCAAGCTTCCTGTTCCTTCCAACACCTCGAGGGCTGATGCGCTCATGCTCGGCGTGTGACTCAAAAGCTCCGTTGGGAAAGTGGCAATCTTGAGGTAATCCTGCCACCGCTTGGGTTTCCCTTCATCTTCTTCTCTCTGATCCTCATGACTGTCGGGACTTTCAGCTCCACCGGCACTCGAAACACTGTGTTTGGGACTGGGAAGATCGTCAAGCAGGTTTGGCGAGACGTGAGTGCGGCCGTTGATGAGCATCTCAGTTCGTGCACCCTTGGTCAGTTGATTGGCCACTTGAGCAGCTTCTCGTTGGCGCTTCTTCCGCCGCTGATCATAGATGAAGCCAAATCGATCGGTGAAAAATTCGCCGTTGGTGTAATGGTTGTACATGTACGACAGGGTCGGCGGCTGCAATTCAGGAGGTAAAATGGCGTCCATCTCAACGGGTCCATAGCTCTCTGGTCGTGAGCTTGCTAGGCTCGGTGGACTGCTCGACATGCTCACCCAGGCATCCTGACCTAAAGCCCTCGCGCCAGACACACCGTGCAGATTTTGAGCGGGCGGTCGCATGGACATGAAGGCCTTTGGGTTTCCGACCGCGATTGTAGCGCGAGACAGCGGAGCGGTTCGAGCGCTCGTATTGGACCCTGTACGGGTCGACACAGCACGGCTCGTGGCGCTCGCGGCTCTGCCCCTGGGCACAGCATCCCTTGGAGTCACTGTGCCTCCGGCCACGAGTCTCAGCGCGAGACTTGCTAGGGACACCGACGGCTTGCGCCCTGAAGTACTGGTTGAGTGGATACTCGAGGCTCGGCTGGAGCTGTTCGTCTTCACGGTCGACGTCGTGTCAACCGGAGGTGTGAACAGGTCTTCCTGCAAGGTCGGCCGCTTGTCCACGCCGGATTGTGAGCGAACAACAGTAGCAACATTCGTGCTATCGCTGTTGGCACTGCTGGACCTGTTTGTCCGCTTGGCGGTGCCGCTACCCCATACATAATCCCTCCATCCCCGAAGGGTGCCTTTCGTGGAGTCTGTACTGCCGCCGGTCGTCTTCTCTTCTCCTGAGAGCGGAATCGAGGCTCTGCGCTTTGCCTCACCGTACGCATGAGCAGCCATGGTCTCGTCCATGGCGTCACTCATGAGATTGCTCAGGCCGTCGTCACCGCAATCTTGCTTTTGTGCATTGCAGCGCATTTCGGCCTCTACTATTTTCAGACGGTTCTCCAGGTCCATGTTGGACAGACCACTCTGCCTTGCAATTTTTCTGAGGGCTCGTTCACGCTCGTCAGCGCGCCTGCGCAAAGTTGCGATCTGCACATCCCGTTGAGCCAGATCTTCGGCAATCTGGCGTACCAGAGAAACGGCCCCGTGACGCGCAATCAGTCGCTCGATGTGCTCGTCTTCAGCCTGATGCAAGGCTCCAGGTATGGACTGCCGTAAAGGGGTGTCCTCGAACAAAGCATCGCGAGAGGAGCTCTTCTTAGCCAGTCGGTCCATTATCGAACAGCCGCCCTTCCCGCTGGCCATCCTCGCATGGGTGTTCTCGCTCTCCTGTTCGGCCATGTTGGAGCATTCATCATCGACGTCACCGCGATCGGAATTGGACGGCTCTGGGCTGAAACTTGGGAAACTAGTCAAAGACTTGTCGCTTGCCGACACGCTGCTTGCGGAGCTGGCTGGCTGGCTTAAAAGCCTGCGACTGCGAACTGTGCGACGAGTGATGCTTCGGCCGCTCCGAATGCTTCGATGGGAGCGACATGACTCGGCGCTTTGACGAGAAAGCGAACGTTCAAGGGGATGATGTGTCGGCGTGGGAGTTTCTGGCGCTGATTCCATGGCCCAAGCCGCCAAGGCTGAGGGACGACGGAAGAAGACGAGGCAAGACGAAAACGCTTGTGGGAGCGGAAATTTGGCAGCAAGACGCTCGTGTTGGGTCCTGGTGACAGGAAGAGAGCATGTCGACAAGCACGAAAGAGGAGCGTGTCTGTCTCTGCATCTGCTCGCAGTCGAGTCGAGGGAGGCGTCCAGTGTCTGTGATGACAAAATGTCAGAGGAGAGTCTCGGCCACGGGAGTATGATGGTGGATGAGCGCGGGAGGATGGTCAGACTGCAGCAGGACCCGGAGCGTTGGGAAGGGAAACGGGAGGTGATTCGCACGGGTTCGTATCAAGAATAGCGTCGCGGCTGCTGCTTCGCGCTTTCCAATGCGGTGGAGCCGCAAGTGTCTCGCCCGAGGACGTTCGTTGTCTCGTCATGCTGGGTACTGTACGGAGTACTTTTACTTATACCTGATACGCACTGCAGCGGCGTGCTGCCTGCCACGCCGCAGGTACCCGACCGGCTTACTTAAGTGCTTCAAGTACCTCGTAGCCCCAAGTGGCCACCAACTGCCACAAGTAAGTATTACCACTAAAAAGCCATCGCCCCTCCCGGCCGGGCTTACCCGTTTATGGCCAACGTCTAGGCCATTCCTTCCTCCGAATCAAGTGACCGCCCCTGCTCTCTTGAAGCGCGGCCAATCTACTCACCACTCATTCATGCGATGCGTTTCCCCCAGGCACATTACGCGCGTTCCTGTCCTTGTCCCCTCGCTTTCCGCTTCGCTCAGGTCTCATTTTGCTCCCTCTGCAGGGTCACTCGAACGTGTCCTGCTCCCTGGGGTTTTCCCCCCCCCCCTACTCCTCAGCTTCGGCGATCTGGCCACTGCCACCCCCCCAAAGCACCTGGTCCGCACCACGATCCCGCCCACTCGTTGCGTTCCAACACTCGGCAGGCATGACAGCGGAGCGCGTTTGTCATCGAAAACTGTGCAGTTCATGCAAGCCCGGGATTCCCCACTTGTCCTCGCCCCCTAGTCACCCAACATGACAAGTCCAGCCTTCTTTCTCCATCAGAAGGGGGAGGATGAAAAGGAAAGGCTCCCTGTGCTGTCTCAGTTTGACATTCTGTCTTTTAGCATCTTTTAGCAAAATGCAAACCGGGCCCTTGCTCAAGTATGCGATCCTCATGAGGTCCAATCGCGCAGCGGCGCTCGTGACATCTTTCCGCATTTGTCCTCGACTTCGACCCCGCCGCGTAGCAAATACTGAAAATCATTGCAGCGTGCAATCTAGGCCTTCCGGCAGTTCGCGTTCCATTCGTCGCATTTCATCTCATCAAAGAATTTGGTCTTCGCCCAAGGCTCACTATTCGCCGTGCTACTAAACACACAGTTGATGACCACCACCGCAATTGCAGTCAAAACGTCCCTCAATCCGAAAACGCCACCACGCCTCGCCGTGAAACCGCATGATGCGGCCCAACCCAGACAAAATTGACATCAAGTACAACTAAAATGCAAGCTGCATCGTAGAATGGCACTCGAGACTATCCTTACGAACGTTGGTCGCCAGTCCCTTTGTGCTCTCCCTGCTCCAACACTGTCATTCGTTCCTGCTCCATTACCTGCTTCTCAATGTCGAATCATGCTGCCAAGCGAATTCCGCCTCGCTCTCCAACTGCGCCCTGGCGCGTTCATCATCCACCGTCTCCTCATCTACAGATTCGATGTCGGGCTTGGTGCTCGTCAAGACCTCGACCGTCTTCTGATTCTCCGATGGCTGATGTGTTGAACCAAGACTCTCTGGATCGGGAATAAGACCATCGTCGATCAACTTTACAAGTAGCTCATCCTTGGCGAGCGTCTCTTTTCGACGAACAGGAAGCCCATCCAGCATTCGCAGGCGTCTGCAATTTGCTACAAAGACCACTTGATGCAACCGCTTTCGCAGCCTCGTGGTTTCGTCCAATCTGCTAGCAAAGACCTCGTTTCTCATGAAATTGGCATCTGGGAGCACAAACGCATCTGCGGTGGCAGCATCTTTAGTAGGGACGAGAACTTGTAGTGGTGCATAGAACCCAAGCGTCATGGGATTGTCTCGCACATCCAACCGCGTGAGGTGAGGAAAGTCGATAAGTAGTTGTGTGACAAGATTTGATTCCGCGAGCCTGTTGCCAGCGACCAGAAGTTTCTTCAATCTGGGAATAAACTGCAGGGGGGATAGGTCGTTGATCGCATTGAAATTAATGTTGAGAGTCCGAAGATTCGGCATCAGTTGGCCCATTTTCTCTGGCAACTGTTGCAGTCCACAATTGGCCAGCTCAAGAAACTGCAAGTTGAGGAAGTCCACTTGAGGATTGAATTGATGCATAAAATTGCCGGACAGGAAAAGTTTGCGAACTTCATAGGCATGGTGTAGGAAAGTGAGGTCTAAGGGCCCTTGCCCGCGTTGCTCTCGAAGAGACAAGCTATCCAGTTGGCGCGTCCGGTCGAAACCTCGAATGAATCGAACGCGGTTCCTATCTGCGTGTATGGAATGAAGGTTGGGGTAAATACCAACATCGAGTATCTCCAGCTCATTGTCGCTGATGTCCAATTGCCGCAGGAACCTCATATGCTCGGTGTCCGGCAATTGTTTCAATCGGTTTTTGGACAATTTGAGCTTAGCTAGAACCGGGAGAAGGTTGAGATTCCGAACCGAGGCGATTTGATTGCTGGCCAGATCCAGCTCTTCGAGCCTCTGGAACCGCGATTCAGAAAAGTCGACATCCATTATTTCGTTGTTCCGGGCGCGCAGGCACAACAAGCCATCATGTGCATCCAGACCATCCAAGCTCGTCAATCGGTTATTATCCGCCTTGACGCTCCGGAGATGAACCAAATGCTTCAAGGCGGACAATGAAGTGATTTCATTGTCTGATATATCAAGGTACTGCAAATTCATCAAATGATCCCATGATGTTATTTCGGTCAGTAGGTTATGAGACACTTTGAGCTCCCGAACAGTCGATGGAATTCCATTTAAATGATTGAGCTTGTTTGCAGAAGCATCAAGAGCGATTAATCTGCCGCAGAACTCGTCCAGCATGTGAAGACTAGCAAGACGCTTGTCATGTAAATCCAGTTCCGTGAGGTCTTCCCAAAAGGACTCCTGCGGCTCTGCTTCGCCAAGTCTATCCACAAGGTCTCGTATCGTCATGGACATGACTTTCTTAGAGCCGTTTCCTGTAGCCATGTGTCGAATGCCCATGACATAACTGACTTCAAACCCAAAGGATTGGTCGGCGTTGTTGAAAGTGAACTCGGACAGGGGACTTAATGAAAGCTTGCCGACATTGCGTCCGATGATGGCGCTGTCATCGGCCACCAACGCAAGAGCGGTTTTCCCGGGAGTCTGGTTGATTATGAGATCCATACTAGTCTGCCTTGTGTTTGGCGTCTTGACAATCGATTCACCAAGCATACTGACCTGACGGTCCTCGTGGCAGTCTTTGCTGCGTATAGCAACAGTATCTTCTTCCTCGTCCTGCTCATCAATACGGGAGACTGGTCGGGGGATGAAGGCCTGTCCCCGGAGAGACATCTGCGGCAGTGGTGCCTGATTGCTCTTTTTACGAAGGGGTCTCGTCGTGATCAACGGACGCGAAGCATTCGTCAAAGCATCCGTGACGGCCTCGTCTTCGAGGTCATCGAGGTCGTCTGGCGTTAATTGGCGGATGACGGACGCTATTGGAGACGAAAAGGAAATGGTCATATTTCGCCGTTGCCTGTTCGACGGTTGATCACATCTCTTTTCGTCTTGACACTCGCCAAATTTCTCTGTATCACCGCACGGGTTGTGATTTGAGTCAACAAGTCTTGCAATCTGCTCTGTCATGAAAGCGTCTGTGCAAGACGCCCTCGGTTGGCTGGTAGAGACAGTTACTAAACCTTTGCTCGGGGTTCTTCGAGCGTTGCCGTCACTTGGCAGTGATATTTTGCTGCCCGTCTCATCATTCTCCGTGGCTTCCTCTGCAACTACTGCCAATTTCAGATTTTGCATCTCCTTGGTCATGTCGACTGTGAGGTCCGGGATACTAGCAAATGGATCTTCTTCGCTGTCTTCTGATGGCAGAGCATTGAGCTGATGGCCCGAGGACGATTCCTTCCTCTTAACCCAAACGTTCTTGTCCTTATCTAGACACATAGTTCCTACTCTATCGGGAATCAAATGGCAGATGCTCTCGGGCATAATGATGCGTCGAGACTCTGAGCCACGGGAAGAGCCGGAAGGATAATTGTGACCTGCAGATCGATTGGACGAGTGTGAATGGCATTCCCGCGATGGGCTTCGCTGTCCCGAAACATGTACAGAACCGTTCGAGAGTCGCACATTTGGCAGGTCGCTCGTAACCTCACCCAATATGGGTATTGGTTTTTCGTTCACTTTGGACTGCCTTTGGTCTTGTGCCTGTCGAGTAGAGTCTGGAGCGTCCTGGTCAGCACCTTGGATTGGAACCGTGGATCTAACCGACGAAGGGATAAGATCTCCCACGTCGCTGAGCTCCCGGTACTTCTTCAACCGATTCAAAAGCTCGGGATCATCTTGGCGCTGATGTGCCCAGGCTATTGGATTCCCTTCGCGGCTGGGTGGGCGGGAGAATGGCTCGTTTGTTGAGTCCTGATTAGAGACAACATCGAGGGGCTGTTTCTCCCCCTTCTGAAAATCTTCTTCCTCCAATTCACCCAAGCTGGCCGGTTCGGGCTTAAGTTGATTTCGAATCTTGGCCATGATATGAGCGGCCTGATCGACAAAATCCTGTGTCCGTATCGACGGCTTACGATCGGTCTCCGTCACAGCGTCATTGAATATGGCATCAACTCCCTTTTGCATACTTCGTGGCGGCAATTCTTCAGCTCTCTCAAATGGGGTCAAAGGAATCCTATGCTTTCCGAGGCTTTGCGGCAGCAAGATTGACCTCTGGGCTAGCACATCGGGACCTGCCACCTCGAAGTTACCAGCCAAAGCATCTTTGCGTTTCTTGCCCAACAAGGGAGGTTGCTCCTTGGCGCTTGAGTGACTAGATTCTTGTGCTTGAATTTCGCGGCCAAACGCAATGTCTGATCGATGAAGGGTGCGTCGCCTTTTGGGTGTTGGATCTTTTGAAGGGGAATTTCTCTGCCGTTTACTTTCAGAAGCTGAATCGCGCTTTGGTGTTGACGGGACCTCAACTGCTGCCGCTATCGATGCGCGCTGAACGCCGTGTCCGGGCTGCAAATTTGCCTCGCTTTTGCTCCGCCTTCGACTCACGCGCAACCCTGAATGGCTTTCGTCGGACATCTGAAGGCTCGGAATTGCCCGCAGCGGATAGGCAGGCAAGAGCTGCTCAACCGGGGTCACATTTTCCTGAGCGATGGCGTCAGGATCCTCACAGATCTCATCGGAAGAATTGCCCTTAAATTCGTAGCCGTCCAGATCTTTCTCGCCAAATCGGCTGATATTTCGTTGATCATCAACGTGAGTCTCTGCTGCGCTGTCCTCGAGGGCTATGTTCAAGACTTCGTCTCCGTTGTGTGACACCGGAGACCTCTGCGATGGGCTTCCAGAGCCTTCTTCAAACTGACTGATGCGCCTCAGAAGTATTTGATTGGTGAAGGTGTCGTAAGGACCGAAAAGTTTCAAAGGGCTATTTTCCGACTTAGAAGCCTCGTTGTGCGTATGCTGCCGTTTCTCTGGACTTGGAAATGGCGCTCTGGGTAGGGATGGACTTCTTTGCGTTTGCAAGGTAGGAAAGGGATTTGTTCCCAATGTTCTGATGGAAGGGAATTGCTTTGGCGTGCTAGCCTGCAATGACTCCTCTGGCAGCATCTCGGAAGTATCAGCTCCGAATTCTGAACTCAATCCGCGATAATAAAAAGACCCTTCTCCAGATCTGCCGCCACGGCGAGCATTGATGAAGCCACCATTGTGCACATAGTCCTCGGTACTTTCAATGTCGCCCTGGATCTTGGGAAGATTGGCTCCTGGCCCAGCTTGCAGATCCGCCTGAGAGTCCAAGAGCAACTGATTAACGCGCAGTCGCTCTAATTTCTGCCACAGTTGATCGACAGGCACGTCAAAAGGAGCAAAGCCGATGCTGTCGTTATCTCCGTCGTGTTTCCCAATTGAGATAGGACTAAAATCCTCATTTCGAATATCAGTTTCACCACTAGTTTTTCTTGATCCTTGCTCAATCGAATCATGGACCGCCGAATGGTTCTCAATGGGTCGTTCTCCGACTTTGCCGTTTTCACGTCGAGCTCGAGAATTGCTGGACAATGCGCTTGGCCTTCGACCAATTTGAATTGGTGAAGTATCGGCCGGCTTGTGACTCAATTCCTTCTGCAGCGGACGCGGACTAGGGCTAGGCGTGACGTCTGCGGTATAAGCATCTTCCTCGTCCGAAACGTCTTCTTCCAGAAAATCTGCCTTCGTCAAAGGCGGATCATGTGTGGGTGGGCTTGAGGGGAGAGTTACGTCTGGGTATTGTGCGCCATCTCCACAGTCGGGACGTGGTTCCTGCTCTTCCTCCTGTGGGGGTTTGAACATGTCTTCCAGTCCGGCTGCTGTGGAACAGAAGAGGTCCCGCTGCTCGCCGTAGGGAATCTCTCCATATACTAAGCGCCTCTTCCACTCCGGGGTTTGTTGATCCTTTGACGGAGATGATCGATTGGGAAATTTGTTTTGAACAACAGAACCATCTGAGCCATCGATTTCATCTGCGAGTGACAATGATGTATCGGCTCTGACCTCTCGGGACAGCTTCGAAGGCAGGCGTCGCATAGAGATGTTGATGTCGTTCGCAGTGCGCTCAGCCAAGACAATCGACGAATGTTCGCTTGTTGGGGGTGCTGAAGATCTATTTCCCTTTTTCCGCGGTATACGACTTGGAAGGTGCCTTTCTCGCAGCACATTGGTGTCTTGCGACGGTGCCAGAGCAGGGAGGGGGCTACCCGAATGATCGGATCCCGGTTGAGAAACCCAATCCTCCGACAGCGAGTCCAACCAAGCGGGTGCCATGACATCAACGCGGTCAGGTCGCGGATGGAATCAAACCGCGCTCTCTTTATGCAATGGCCATGAGATCTATATGCGGTATTTGATGAATGTTGGCGGGGTTGCTGGCAGGACGCCTGTATTGTTATGATGATGCGGTCGTTGCAATGTTGGTGGCCAAATAGATGCCGTGCAGTGAGAGAAGCGCCGAGTCGAGAGAAGCGCAACTGCACCTAATCTGTTCAAAAAATGTAGACGATATATTCGGTCAGTAAAGCGCAGTGTAGCCAACGCCGGCATTGAGCACGCGAGGCTCGATAGGCGGCGCGTGTTTGTGATGGTTCGTCGTGGAGAGCGAATCAACAAGGCGCTAGGTCATTTTCGACAAGTGGAGTTGCCGTGCCAACGCATCCCAGGGCCTCGGGGCCAAAGTATCGATTGCAGAAGCGAGGCAGAAAAGAAGTTCAAGTTCGTTCCAACAGATTATGGTCCGAAAATATTGTAGATCAATGCACCGCATACTCGAACTCGCCAAGGTTAGCTGGCTTGAAGGATCTCCAGATGGCACGTAGCATTTGCACAAAATGAACAGCCAGCACATGGAAAATTTCAATTTGCGCGACGTCACGTGCGTTCGCGAAACGCGTTTCGCGTCAGATGTTCAATCTAAAGTAGCCAATTCAAATGGCTATGGCACACTCCGTAGACATTGCCCTCGTTGAACTATGAACGACTCGCTTCGCCAATGCTTCACATTGTCTTTGCTGCTTCTTGTAGACTGAGCTGATTGTACCTTATCGCAACATTAGCCATGCAGCAATAGAGTGTGCAAAGCAGCCCCTCGAAAATCCGAGACCATGGCGGCAGCCCAAGAACCGTACGGCAAGACCGAAGCCAACGGTGGGGGCGACGCCATCTACGCCGAAGCATCCTGTCAGCTGCAAGACATGCTTTATGAGGGATCAGAAGATGAACAATATGAAGCTCCATCCGTGAGACGCTTTCGATATGAAGAAGCAGGTCGACGTTTCCTAGCAGGCGGGGTTCCCCTCCTTCTGTCCGCATCTTTGAACGGCCCATTCGACAGCCGATCGGGATGGATCAATCCGTGGC
This sequence comes from Aschersonia sp. MBC 735, assembly GCA_030783925.1. Taxonomy (NCBI): domain Eukaryota; kingdom Fungi; phylum Ascomycota; class Sordariomycetes; order Hypocreales; family Clavicipitaceae; genus Aschersonia; species Aschersonia sp. MBC 735. Next base: position 29,641 of record JARJRV010000520.1, on the reverse strand, counting down.
TCTCAGGGAATGGCAATCAGGCCTCCAAAAACGTCACGAACAGAGCTTGCGTCAAGGGTGATGCCAATGCGCAGAACAAGACATCGAATTTGTACCGGCCTACTCGAGATGAAGAATGTTCTTCAGCTGCAGCCACTTGTCATTTACCGAGTCCAGAAAGTCTTAAGCAGGCTCTGCATTCTAAGTCACATCTATTTCTGGGGCGAGACGAACTCAACAACGTTATACGGTGGAGGCGTGAATTGGTACATCCGCCGAGCAGTCGCCATGAATTCTGGAGCTCAGCTTCCTCAGACATCTCGAGTCCTCGGAAGAGAAGGAAAGTGCATAATTCTGAGAGGCCCATCGCACAGCCTGCCAAAAAACAACGAAGCGATATCAAATTTGGAAGAGATGTTCGTGTCAAACACAGCGATGTTCTTGACGAAGTCACAGCCGATACCTCATTGCCGTACCTCGATCCATCAGTCGCAAGCGCCGCATCGAAGAAGATCCCAACCAAAGCAAGCATGGGTACAAGCAAAAGTGTCAAAGCAGCAAGTTCCGAAAATGAGTGTGCTTCCAATAAGGTTTCAAATGCTGCGATGCTCTCATCTCCTGTTTCGATGCGAGCAGACAACTGCAAATCATCGGCAGGCGAGACTACCAAACATGGTGTGGTCTGTACCACTTCATCTGTGGCAACGCAAACAACACCTTCCCGTCTGCGTCATATCAATCTTTGCACCTTTTTGGATGTGGAAGCGCAGAGTGCTCATGGGATAGAACTCTCAACTACACCAATTTCTCCGTCATTTCGCAAAGCAATACCGCGCGACCGCGACAGCCCTGAAAGATTCCTAGAATCTCGGTCTGCTGAGGAGTTGATAGCTCGAGCCGATGAGAGATGCGTCAATGACGGTGTTGATGGTAATCACGAAGCCACACATGCAATGCAAGTCAGCCTCGAGGATGTCGCAGAGCCTCCCGGAGATCCAGGAACTTTGGAACATGTATGGGTGGAGAAACACATCAGCAACACGAACGTGATACACGAAGTCAAAAATGAAAATATGGAACAGGACCGAGTTTTTTCTTCATTCGCCAGAAGTGGTTCCTCAAGTTCAAACACAGCAGACGATGCGTGTGTCATATCACGAATCTCTGAGCGAGTCTGCAAAATCCATAAATCACAATCAGAGCGCCATACCAACGGTGATGTGAGTCACGAGCAGGCCGGAAATGGTGCGGATGGCTCAGTAAGAAGATCCGTGAACAGTGACAATGACAATTGTCAAGGTCTGGAAGCATCTCTCTTCACAAAGTGTGTGCAATCCCAGGGCGAAGCTCCGATGACATTTGTCAAGGAAGATTTCTTGCAAGATTCTGCTACTATGGACAGGGATGACTTCAGTTTCAAAGGTCTTCTGAGCCGGTTTATTCCGGCAGCCCCTTGGACTCGCCTGTCGCAAGTAATGGAATGTGCTCCTGTCTTGGGCAATAAGTCCGGCCAGCTTGAAGCGGAGGATTGGGAAGAGACCACAAAGGATATGACAGATCGATGCAAGGAAATCAACTCACCATTGACTGGAGCGCAATCGTATGCTCTTCCAGTAGAGACATCTGACGATCAAGGTGAGAGGCAAGACGCATCGTCGGCACCAACTCAGGGCATAATTTCAGCAAACCCACCAAAAAACGCCAGTGATGCACACATTGGCGTCCTCGCGGCTGTACTTGCACCTCAAGATATCACAGAGCTCGAAGCTCAGAGATGTTTGGGGCCCACGACAAGGGATGACTGTCTGCGCCAGGCAGCGCTGGCTGCTACGTCGGCGCGCGTAATCACAGACGATGAACGCGGCGCAATTGAACACAAAGTCGATACGGGATTTGAGGATCAACAGCCTGGTCTGACCACTCTTCAGCATCAAATCACCCAACAAGAACATTTGCAGGAGCCAACGGATGCTCGAGAGCGCACCCCGGAACCTCATTTCAGCTGCAAGACCTTCGCTTCCTTCATGTCCCCCTCGCCAATTCGTTCCCACCAGATCTGTCGTTTGCATCAGGGATCTCCGTTCCGTGGCAGTGCATTGTCGGAGTCGGCATCGTCGATCCTCAGGACTCGCCGAAGCCGAAATCGTTCCAAACCATGCGTCACTTGGGCTACGAGCCTGGTAGAAGCCGAGGGCGCTGTGGTTTCTCAACGTGATGATGCTAACTCACCTACCTGCCACTCAAATGCACGGAACAGTTCTCCACCACCCAGTATTCCTATCGCTGGAAGCATTCGTCTCGAAGACGACAGATTTTCGAAACACTTTCAGGCAGTCGTCAACCGCGCCGAGGCACAAGGAGAAAAGTCGGCGCTTCGCATCACTGAGCATGAGAACCATGGCTCCAGAACGGATCTCACGTCTGAGACCATGATGAAGACGAAAGAAAATTTAGATGACGAAAGAACAGATGAAATCACAGCTGATCGTGTCTTCGGCCGGGCATCCGAGGAACCAATGGACGTTGCTGAAGATATCTTCCGCTCGATGGGAGACTTCTGGGACTCATGGAACATCGATGCCGAACTGGACTCGGCCCGCAGATCGGGTATTTCCAAAACGTCTTCCCGGCTCTGGGGAGCTGACTGACGGATATATGGGGATTACGGATGATATGGATTTTTCTTCGCGCATGTATTCTACATTGTTCATCAAATGTTTCGCACTATTATGGCTCATTTGCCGTCTACCAACGTCTTCCCACGAAGTACCAAAATTGTCGGCTCTCTCATGTCTCATCAGCGCACATTTGTACGAGGGCGTTGCATTTTGTGGCAGCAAAGATGTATATCATGCGGTCTACGCGGCAGGAGTAGAGCAGGAGGGCCCCAATACCCTCATAGATGAAACCATTTCCAAGAATCATTCTTTGCCCTACCTGGTTGCCTGTTGGGCGCAGTAACAGGCCTCCTCAAAAGTAGCGGACTCGAGAGTCACTATATTCAGTCACACCATCACTCAAACAATGTCAAGACGCAAAGCTGCATGCTAGCACATGCGCCACCGCATGTGCTGTCACATCGCACTCATGCATCTCGCAGTGCACTGCCCGTCAGCGCGATTTGCCGTATTTACAGCCAGTGTCGAGGTGCCTCAGAAAGGGAAACAAAGAGAGCATCATCAGCTCGATCGCAGCCTGACAATTCTTCCCAATCCCCAGAACACATCTACACAGCGCCAGCCGTCTCTCCTCCAAAACGCACGAAAGACTGTGCTCATCATGCATTCGGCGCAATGCTGTCGCTGACGCGCGAGGGGGGGCAACAGCTGCAACCGGCCGCTATTCAGGGGGGCGCAGATGTGCCGAGGCTCAGGAACGTCCAATTATCTCATCGCTTGCCACAACGTGGAAGGGATTGCTGGCACGACAGGCCATGCCCGCGGACAGCGCTGTCCGATTCCCTTCGCCTCGACAGAACGCGCTTGGCAACGATGCTGGAATGGGGAAGCTGCTCACAGTCGTGTCCAGGGTTGGGCTCGCTAGGTTCACACCTCCTTTCTTGGGAGGCCGTGACACAAGGGATCCGGCGGTTTGAGCGCTGGCCTGTACCAAGTTTCTCTTCGGTCAGAGGCAATTGCATTCTGGCGCTCAAGACGCGTGCATCTTCAATTCCCGCTCTTTGGCTATCGGTGTGAAGGGCGGGACGTCAGCCGGCAAGGCGCTGATGAAAGAGGCATGCATAATCGGGACAATCGGCCAGTAAGAAAGTATTATGGATGGGCAGAAATCGCAATTGGTTCATCAAGGTTTCGTTAATCATCAGAGACTAATTACACATAAACGACAAGCACAAGGCATGTATATGCGCACCTCAAATTGTGCCTCACGCTCACGCAACTGCCGCCCCCTCTCTTCCCTCTCCAAAAGAAAACCTCGACAACATGCAAGGTCTCTCTCTTTTCCTAATAGGTACTGGGCATCACACTCATTCGTCCGCCGTCGGTCAAAATGTGGGCACCGTCAAGAAATGCTCCGGCTTTGCTGGCAAGAAACAGAACGACGCCAGCAAAATCTTCATCCCTTCCGACTCTCTGAAGCGGTATAAAATCGGACTTTACGGCGCCTTCCTCTCTCGGATCCTTTTCGCCTCTCATCACAGGGAGACTCTGCGTCAACTCAGTGAGGAAAAAGCCTGGAGCGATGGCGTTCACCCGGATTTGATACGGTGCGAGTGTCGATGACAGCTGCTTCATCATATGCGTTATAGCTGATTTACTGACACAATAGGCAACCCCAATGGCGACCTTGCGTGAAAAGCTAGCAGCAGAGGACGTGAACACGACTTGGGACTTCTCCGGCACGGCACCTCGCTTATTTCCCTCATCCAAGAGACCGAGGAAAGCCACGACGGTGTAATATGTCCCTATAATGTTCAGATTCAAGGTGTCCGAGAAAATAGACATTTCTGGCTCCCATAGCTGCTGTTGCAGTTCCTCAACGGAATCGTATCCTGACATGAGAGTCGATTTGTTGGTCCCACTGTTGGCAAAGAGCAGGTTGATATAGCCAACTTCGGCACGGATATGGTCAACGGCCGCACTCAGGCTCTCCTTGCGAGTGATGTCGCAAACGACAGGGTGAATCGCGTCGGGATCTGGTGAGTTTTTCTTCGTCTCGAGAAGCGAGCCCTCTCTTCGGCCGAGGATGAAAACAGCTCTTGCGCCATTGGCACACAGAGCATGGGCTGCTATGGCGCCGAGACCAGAGCCACCGCCTGTTATGACTGCGACGAGACCGGGGACGCTGAACAACGATGCTGCGTTGAACCGCGAAGAAGTCTCCATTTCAACAAAGCTCAAGGGGCGATGAATTGCTGTTTCTCGGTCCTGAAGAGAAGGTTGAGATCCTTTCCACGGCACCGTCGAGGCAAGTCAACAGCGTCCGACGTGAAATGACAATGGTCGAATGATTGGTGCGGGCTCACGACAAGGCACTGTGCGTAGGCAGAAATTGCTATCAAAAATACGAGGCGATTTGCCTTTTTAAAGTTATGTCGGGATCCGACATCTGAGGCTCGGTCCTTTACCGTGAACGTGCGGGGAAGTGTGCGCCATCGGCGTAGCTCGCGTTGTTTGATATGACCCAGGTTACAGGCGGACAGAAGTACATTTACACGTGTATGAGGTAGTATGTGCATGTGTGTGTTATACGCTGGGACAATCAGTCGGTGGAATGTGAGCACGTTGTCGGGGGATATGCAGATGGAAAGCCGACGGACTACGAACAAATTGGACGAGGAAAGAGGGAGGCGTGATTAGCACAAAGGAGAGGCGTAGATGACTGGACTTGCATGCCATCGCACCTCGGGACTCGTTGAATCACATCTCTACGTGTCATGGGTGTCATCAAGGTCTTGCTTGAGCGACCAGAATTTGATCGACGGCGGCGCGGAAGACGGAAGCTACTGTAGTGCGGCGGTGGATTGCGACTTGCATTGCTCGTTGCTCGGTGCATGGCCAGCTCGGCCTCGGGAACTGAGAATTCGTCATCGGAGTCCGGGCTCGCCACCTGCGTCTGCATCTACGAGAAGAGGCGGCGCGACCAGTTGAGGCGAAGTACAGCGACGGTCGACGATGGCAGTGCAAATCATGTCTGTGGTGACTGATGAGGCTGCTTGGCCTCTTTGCACGCTTTCTTCATCGATTTGCTTTCGCCGCCACGATGCACAACGGGTGTCGGCCACGCGGAAGCATCATCTCCCTACGCCGTACAGTCCGATCCTTGACTTATCAGAGTGTACGGCACCAGACAGTGAAGGACTCGGACCGGCATGATCTGCGTCTGGAGGAGGAAAGTGGGAGCGAGCAGAGACATGCCGCTTCGACTAGGATTTCCGTATGACGAGCAGAGGAGATAGGCGAGTGGTTTCGCTTGATGTCGCTTCCTCACCTCCCCGAAGCTCCCACAAACTCCAGTTCAGCCATTCAGACCTCGGATGCCAAGACCACACGCTTGGGACAGGTATAATCGTTGTGTGATGGTAGGAGGCGTGGCGATCAACAGTAGGAGTCGCTAGGGGCGTTGATTCTAGACAACGATTGCAGCAATCGTGGGGGTGGCAGCCACGTCACTTATCCCAACCTTGTCGTCTGGTGCTCGTCAGGTCCAGTCCTGCAGATTGGCCTGTGCTGCGCCTGCGTGAAGTGCTTCCGGCGCGCTCCTCGGTTGGTGCCTGGCGGCCCAAGTCCACCAGACTCCAGCAGGCCCAGGTCCGGTCCGGCCGCTCGTTTACGGACACGCCCCTCCGGAGTGCCAGGCCTTGCCTCGCGCCCCCCCAAGGCCAGAAAGACCCAGTCCGCAACAGCCGCCACTACGAAAGAGCCACGCCCACAGACTGGGGTTCCGCAATCGCTGCCCTCGTCGTCCTTTATCTCTGTTTCTCCCCCTATCACCCCAACACCACACCGTCCGTCTTATCCTGCATTTGCCGCGAATCAATCCTCCCACGCCGCTGCCCTGCCGCGCCCAATGTTTTCCTCATGTCCAATCCGAGTCCTCGCCCCGAAATTGCCGCACCCCCTGCATTGTTGAGTCCAGCAAATGAGGCCGCCTCCGTGGCTACCGCTATCATCCCAGATCTTGGGGTCGCAGAGGTGTCTGGCCAAGATGTCGACGGCACCCCATCCAACGCTCAAACCCAATCGCCCCCCTCGACCTTGCCGATCCATGCACGGGACCTGGACAGGGATAGTTCTCGAGATGATATAAGGCATCGCGGCCTCGGCCCGCCCGTCCAGAGACAGTCGGGTCCTTCACTTCTCAGTCAGGCTCTGGCTTCTGCTCGTGGCATTCCGCCGACCGGCCAGCAGCAAAACAACGACAATCGGTCAAAATCGAACACGCCGACACTCTCGACACTTCACGAGGGTAACGGCACCAACAGTCGCAGCACATTTACGAGGGCTCATGCGAGTGGAAACCTTCAACAAATTAACCAGCATCAAGAGCTGCCCGACAGCTCTCTCTGCGCCTCAAATCAGTCTCAACAGCTCAAGAATGGAGAGCAGCAGACTCCTGCAGACTGCAGATCGACCCCGGCTAGCTCGACCATGTCGACCCCGGCTGTGATGCCCATCGCATTAGCTGGCATATACGACCGGGACCCTATCATCCTCCCACGGCAATACGACCCTTCTCATACAGTGCAGCCTCAAGACATAGTCGTGGAGCATCGAGACTTCCTCGACAGGGCCGGCGTTCGTACTTCCAGTTCTCTCGATCTTGGTCGGGCGACCACGGACTTGATCAAGTCCAAAGGCCTTTCAGTGTCGGCAACTTCAGACACGATTGCTCCACAAATGTCGCCATTTACCGAGACTGAGCCTCGACCGACCATGGCCGCCGCAGCCGACGACCCCTTTATCGAGGCGATTTCACCGCTTCCGGCGAAAACGGCCTTGGGAGACAAGGTGGCATTGGGCCCGGAGAAGACGGAAAAGGTTTGGTCAATAGGCTCTGGTGATGTGGAAGAAGAAGACGGCCTAGTCGAGCAGTCAGTCGCCGAGGTCATGGCAGGCGTTGAACACAATGCGAGGAGTCGCAAGGCGAGTTACAGCCTGCGATTCTTCAAGGAAGGCTTGCCTCAGGAGGACAAAGTGCGGCGCAAAGACAAGACGACCTCGCGAGACAAGATCTCCCCTACCAAGGATTCAGGCGGGCTATCGGACGTGTCCGTTGCTGCGCTGCGAAGCGTCAATGGCAAAAGCCAGTCGAGCCCAGGACACAGCACGCGAGGTCAAGATGCCGCCCGATTCGCCATTGACTACACCAACTTGGGCTTTGACAGTGCTCATGACGATCATGACGCAAATAGCGACATTCCTCGTGTGGATCCAGGTCAGGAAAGTTGGCATGCCAGAAGTGAGCAAAGACCGCCATTCGAGCAGGTGAGGAAGTCTGCAGAACTCGGGGCTCGCGTGGAGGGTCAAAGGAAGCCAGCCGATGGCACCCACTTACGCGAGCAGCCGATTGGTGGTGCGGTCCATAAACGAGACAATCTGCCCAGCGGTCATCGTCATGATGCCATTGAATCGATTGACGACCATGCCCACGTCGATCGCAATGTCGGTGCGAATGTCGTGGGCGATGCCGACGCAGATGCCGATGCTGAGGATTCAGGCGAGGAGAAGATTTCCTCAGCCGTTTTCCTTCCGCATCAGGAGATGCCCGAGGCCCGCGATTCTATCATCGATGCTACCAGTCCGCTCCGGAGTCAAGGGCCAAGATCTTTATCGCACAGCAATTCTCATCCCTGGCTTGTCAAAGCCGACGAGGCTCAACCTCAGCCAGAGACACAAGACACAGAAAGATCACAGACTTCAGTATCCGATGCGGCCCGTTTACGATCGATCGGAAGGCACGATGCCCGTGATGGCGACTCGAGGCAGGGAGAGGTTGACGAAGCTCCCACGCCCGATGAGTCTGGCGGCGTGGAAATGCATGCAACTGCCCAATCCAGCGCTGCGGTGACGCCATACCTCGATGATCATGTGCACCAGCACCAGCATCATCGCCGTCAACCGCTCGAGGCCATCGAGTTGATTCCTTTCAAACACCAAGTTGGCGGCCACACGACCCTTTGGCGATTTTCCCGCAGAGCTGTTTGTAAGCAGCTCAACAACAGAGAGAACGAGTTCTACGAGACAATCGAGCGCTATCATCGCGATCTCCTTCCTTTTCTTCCACGGTAAGTTTTGCGCGCCCTCCGTCGACTTGCATCTATCTTCAAGGATCACTTGACTCTCAAGGGTTGACGGTCGTTCTAACAATGGGACTAACAGATACATCGGCGTGTTGAATGTGACATTTCAGAGGCAGCCGCGCCGGAAGAGCACGATGAAAAGGGAAGCAGCGCCTCGAGAAGAGATGAGACAGATTCGGGGTGACGGTAACGAGGACGAGGAGCTGTCCAATGGCGTCGAAGTTGATGTTGTTAGAAGCTTGTCAAATGAGCCAAATGAGCCGGCCCAAAATCGAATCTTCAGTCAATCAGTATCGCAGTCCAGCCTGCGGATACCCACAGTTACCTTTAATGATAACAAACATATACTCCCTCGGAATCTCTTACAACCAACACCACCGGTTGAGTTTCTTCGCCGACACAGCACATCGGCTGCCAACATGTATCAAAGTGACCCTCAGCCCCACGGGTCGCGTCCGCAGCTGGACGAACGGCCGAATAGCTGGGGGGCGACGACCATCAACAAACGTTTGCGCAACGAAGTGTTCAATGATGCGTTTCTGAAGCAGCCTGTCGAGATTCAGAAGCACAGACGTCCCCACCAACGCGCCATCCCGCGTCCTATTCTGCAACGACTTTTGCGACCTACACATTCGGATCCAGATTTGACTGTCATGGACAAGCACGAAGTCGACGCTGAGCAGATAGAGGCCTTGGCTGAGTCGACACTTGCTTCGATCTCCGCTCAAGACTCGATTTGGAACGCCGAAGTGGCTGATTCCTCGTCAGCAAGCGTTCAGCTGGACGACACGCACGCTGACGTGAAAGATGTTACAGGCACGAGCGCACCCGAGCCTGAAATCCTCAAAGCTGACGTCAGCAACGGGAAGAGAAGGCGTCGGTACTCTGCAGGCGGACTCCGTCGTCGACCAGAAGATGTCAGGGATTCCAGGGGAAACTTGAAATATTTTGAGCAGGCGGATGATGCAGTCTATAAGAATGGCACCGAAGCACGAGCTGGAACAGCATCAGAGCCTGCCGTCGAGCAAATGGTCGTAGAAGGGACTGCAATTCCAGTGAAAGGGGCAGACCGGCTTCTTCCATCGGCTGTGCCTGAAGAATTGACGCAATCGACTGCCACTCCAGAGCTGTCTGCCCCATACAGCTCCGCGTCCGAGTTCCAAAAAATCCCCCGGCCCATTAACCCAAAAGAAGCCAAAACGCAGCAGGATCGTGTAGAATACTTTCTCCTGATGGAGGATCTGACTGCGGGTATGAAGCGTCCGTGCATGATGGACCTCAAGATGGGCACCCGCCAGTATGGTGTAGATGCCAGCCCCAAGAAACAAATGTCGCAGCAAGAAAAATGCCGGACCACAACCTCGGCGGAACTTGGGGTGCGTATTTGTGGACTGCAAGTTTGGAACGTGAAAACGCAGTCGTATGAGTTTCAAGACAAATACTTTGGCAGACGCGTCAAGGTCGGCACCGAGTTTCAAGACGCTTTGCAAAGATTTCTGTATAACGGGGTCGATTTGAGTAGCATCCTGCGACACATACCCGTTATTTTGAATAAGCTCGCACAGCTCGAGCAGATTGTCATGAGACTGCGAGGCTACCGCTTTTACGCTGCCAGTCTTTTGATGTTTTACGACGGCGATGATTCAGACGACGGTGGCTACGAATCAGTCTACGACTCTACCACAGATGCAGCCACCGACACCGAGGAGGCGACCCTGCAGCGGCGCAGAAATCCTCGGGAAATCGACTTCAAGATGGCCGACTTCGCCAACAGCTTGACCCCGTTGGATGGCATATCTGACAAGGTTTGTCCGCCACAGCATCCAGAGGAACCAGACCCCGGGTTTCTCAAAGGCTTGAGGAGTCTCCGGCAATATTTTCTGCAAATCCAGGCAGATGTCCGAGCAGAACTCGATGTTGGCCCTCGAGTCAGTCGGTCCAATCGACAAAGTGCGCAGGTCGCGGATAGCTCACGGCCTTGTGTCGAGGATAGCCCGACTGGCGAGTCTCTGGGTTCCTAAGGCAATTTCACGTTTCCCTCTCTCTATTGTTTCTTTTCCACCTGCCACATATCTTCATTTCTATTTCCGTTTTTTTTCCTTTCGACTTCGTTTCCTGTATATATGCATTCGTCGGAGATACCCTTCTGTCTCGAGCATTGATTTGGACCTCGGTGTCGAGTGTTGCGCGCCCCCGTTTCATTCGTCGACGGAAGCAATGGACGAGGTTTAATGGCGAAACCTTATTTGATCGTTCAAGGTGTGAATCCGGACGGCATCCTGAGGATTATTATTATCGGATCGGCGCACATCGTGCTTTCACCATTGTGTTGCAGCACTCTGCAGCTGTTCGCTGTCACTGTGGCAGTGATCGATGGCTTCCGCCCAACGCCCGAGTGAGGTAATTGTGAAAGTATTTATTGAGGAGTTTCTTTGGAACTTGGTACGGTCCGCCTCTTTTTCATCTTGTCCAAGGGACCAATTTGTGCGGTCATGAGAGGCGAGAACCGGCGTTCGCGGTGACGTAGGGGGAGCATGAACCATCACAGAAAAGGGTTCAAGGTTGTCGCATAATGAAGCACGCGTAGAACGTGACTTACGAGTCGTTGCACCGCAGCTTGCCCGGGACCTGGAAGAGTGCCGACTGCGGGCTGCCCAGGCGGAGGAAGTGGACGATGAAAAAAGGGCTGCGAGGTCATGGGAGAACTTCAGCGCGGAAGGCACGGTTAGGGAAAAGAATTGCAGGCAATTAGTTGATCAATCATTATACTGTGCGATATTGCGCTGTCCGAACTGGGGCGACGTTGGCTCAAGGGGGGGGGGATGCCAGAGATGAGATGAGATGTACTGTTTGTAATATGCAGGCTCAGCTGTTGGCTGACGCATTCTGTCTTGCCAAGGGTCCATGACCAACGGACGTCCCTTCAACCCTCATCTTCAACGGCCAAGTCAGCCATTTCCCTCCACATCGCCACACGGGTCGCAAAATGGGCAGCGGCCTGTCTTGGATTCAGAGCGCGGGCAGCCTCGTTCGCACTGCCATCGCCGTGCTGTCTTCCCTCAACGCCAAATACAATGCACTCCTCGAACGCATCGCGTCGAATCCTGGCCTGCCAAATCCTAAGCCCACGTCGTCCTACTGGCTCGATGACCCGCCTTTCCCACACCTCGTCGACATGGAGAATGACGTTCCCGAGGTGGCGGATCTGGTCATCATCGGCAGCGGCATCGCCAGCGCTGCGTCCGCCCGAACCGTGCTGGAACTGACGTCGCATCTGAGCCCTCCGCCGAGAGTGGTTGTCTTGGAGGCGAGACAGCTGTGCAGTGGTGCCACGGGCCGCAATGGCGGCCACATAAAGGCCACGCCGCACGAGGTGTACAGCACGTTCAAGAGGACGATTGGGCGGGAGCGAGCCATTGAGATTGTGCGTTTCCAGATGAGACACTTGGGTTTGTTGCTGGAGCTGGGTCGCAAGCATCCGCTCGGCGAGGTGAGGAGGGTCGAGACTGTGGATTTGTTTCTGACAAAGGAGGATTGGAGGGATGCCGTTGGCGAGGTTGCGGAATTGAGAGGCCTTATGGACGGCTTGGATGTGGACACTTGGGACGGCGAGGAGGCGAGACGGAAGGTGTGTGTTGGGTGTCCCCGCCATCTTGACACAGTTTGTCGACTGACTTTGCCGTGGCAGTTTGACGTCAATGAGCAGGTCAAGGGCGCAATATCGTATCCAGCCGGGGCACTGTGGCCATACCGTCTCGTCACTAGTATCTGGAACGACCTGCTACAGACGTACTCCAACCTCACCATAAGCACGAACACGCCTGTCACGGCGGTGTCATTGTCGTCTTCGTCGTATCCTTCTCACCCATACCGGGTTACGTTCGCCAAGGGGAGCGTCCAAGCCCGCCACGTACTCCACGCCACGAACGGGTTTGCTCCCCAGCTTTTGCCAGGTCTCAAGTCGGGCTTGACGGGTGCCCTGGCCCACATGTCCGCGCAGAGGCCCGGGCAGGACTTTCCCAGATACAACGGCAGCCGATCGTGGTCCATCATCTATAGCCCAGGCTTCGACTACATCACCCAACGGCCTAGCCAAGACGGTGGAGGTGACTTGATGATTGGAGGCGGGTTCTTTCGCAGCACGGACGAAGGCCTGGATCAAGTAGGTATTTGGGATGACGGGAAGACGGATGCGTTTCCGATGATGCATCTCCGCGGGTCTATGCAGACCGTGTTTGAACCGAACTGGGGCAAGGGAGGTGACGTGGTCAAGGCATGGACGGGTATACTGGGTTTCACTGGCGATCTGATGCCCTTTGTCGGAAGGGTTCCGGAGAAGAACGGCAAAAACGACGAGATCCGAGCTGGGAACGTTCAGTTGGCCAGCCCAGGGCAGTGGATAGCGGCTGGCTTTTGTGGTGAGGGCATGGTATGGGCGTGGCTTTGCGGCACCGCGGTAGGAATCATGATCTCTGGAAGAGAGGACGAGGTGTTGGAGGAGGCTTTGGGCAGACCGGCAGGGAAGCTAAGGGACTGGTTCCCGCAGGAACTCGTCTATTCAAACGGAAGATTGAAGAGGGCTGATCTCAATAACCTCGCAGATCTTTTCGCCTAAACAGCATCCCATCATGAGCGTATCCATGGTCGTTGATACATTTATTTACCGCTTCTTGGTTGACAGCCGGAGTGGGCATGTAAAGGTGAAGTCAAAGTGAACTTTTGGATGCGGCTCATGCAGCCGGACTCGCACGCCACCTGTCACTTTTCTTTCCCTTTACAAAAGACTCAACGTTCGGCCTTCAATTTTGATGTCTCGCTCCTTGGCATTCTTATCACTCTCGCGCCTGATCTATCGAGCGAGCTCTGTTCTTGATTAAAAAAAGGCGACCATGGACGACCTCTCCAACGTGAATACGTGGCGGCACTCTGTGCCCAGCTACGTCGAGCGAGAGAACCCCTTCGCAAACGATGGCTTTGAGCAACGCTGCTCATCTCGCTCCGTGAGTCTTGCCCTCAATTTCGTGTACCAAGGCATCAGCACTCACAGCTTCTCAGACCTTTCGACAAGATCACGAACCGCCCACGCGACAGTCGTCCGCGCATCGACCGCGCCTTCTATTCCCCATCCTTGGCTTTCTGCAAACGCCGCAAAATTCTGACGCATCGAGCACTCCGCCTCAAGCGGAAGAAGAAACACCACGCCCAGCTTCCAGGGACAGGAAGAGAAAACGCGATCGCTTTCTCGGCCTATTCAATCGCCCGCGGACGCGACTACCGATGCAGCCTGAGCCACCATGTCGGGAGCCCGTCAAGCTGAAGTTTCTCTTTGTGGGCACCAAAGCCTGTGGCCAAACGGCGTTACTCTAGTCAGTCTCCCGTTTATTCTGACCTCATTATTGGGACCTGGAACTGAAGCTATGACTTGTCGTCGCCTCAGTCGCGCCAAATTCGGCTGCTTCCCTGACGTTCGTGCGCTGCCTTCTATCTGCCTGCTGGGCAATGAGACGGATGCTTACAGAAATAATGTGAGGCTACATAGACGAGCGCCATGACGCGCACTCATTACGAGACGTACATACTCGACAAGCAGCAAGCAACAGCTCAAGTAGAGTTATAGGATACTTCTGGCGCGGCTGATCTGCACACGGTCTGCCTCCTGTCGTACATGTCGTGGAATGCTGTCTTTCTCTGCTTCGACGTCAAGGACTCTATGGGCATGTACAAGGTTTTACAATGGGTGCGCTCTTTCCTCTCTTCAACCCCAATGATCACGTCTGTGATGGAGCGTACACTGATTTTGTGAGTAACACAGTGGCAAGATACTGGCAAGAACAATTTCGACAGGGGGGGAATGGCTGTGTTCCTCTTAGGGATGAAGAAGGACCTGCGAGGAGAATGCTCGTATGAGGATCATAGACTCGCCATCCGAGGTCCGTTGAGTGTTGGCCTGCCGGGGTGTTGTGTCAACCCAGGAGATGTACGTACCTGGCTTACAAGCGATTTGCCTTCCGCTTGCAGTACTTCGAGGATTACCGCTGACGAGCGATGGCAGGCAGAATGGCATGCGAGCGCAATAGGCGCAGAGTCATACATGGAGTGCTCGGCCTTGACGGGAGACGGCGTCGATACGCTACTCGAGCGTGCGACAAGACGAGTGATGGAGGGCAGACAGGAGGGAGACTTCCAGGGACAAGAGAGACGAGTCAGAAGACGTTTACTTTGAAGAAGCCATTGCGATTTGCACACCAAGAACAGCAATTCTTCACGCTGCTTTGCAGCTCTGAACATGGGGAAATCCGCAGGACTTATCACGTTCTGTTTATTTTATTTTCGTTCTATAGCGTCGATCCGCGCCATCAGGCTTGTTATTCAGACGGCATGGCTTAGGATCATTCGTTCATTTGCTCCCGATACGGATGGAATTCGCATTTACATGGCGATGCCTGGTCATCCGTAGAGACCTCATCAATGGACTTCCGTCTCCAGTCATATGGCGGAGACTTGCTTGTTCCTGCACGGCAGCGTAGACGCCGCCGTGATTGCAGCGGCTTTGTGCACCCGTCCAGGCTGCTTCGCCATCGACCAATGAGCTGTACCTCCTCTATGCACCATTTTGTTATGTGAATGAAGTCGCTCGCAAGCAAGGACGGATCTGACAGACCTCCACACAAATCAGCCCAGCATAATCATTCTGAATCAACGCGTACCGAATTGTCGTAAGCTTTTCGATACGACAAGTGGCTCCCAGAAATTGTGTTCTTCTCTTCATCCCTCAGCGCATGAGGGTTCGGACGAGATTACGCCGACAACCTGGGGCTGAAAATCAGTCGATGGGCGCAGCTGGCGCTCTTGGCATGGCAAGGAAGCTAATGAACCACATATGCGCATGAATGGACAAGGCGCTCCCGTTTGCGAGAACCTGAGTCGCTCATGAGGCCGACCGCAGTCCCGGGTTGACGCGGCCCTCTACCCCAGATGTAGGACTACGCATCGGCCTCGTGGGGGTCCCTTGTAAAGAGTCATTTCTTCTCCGGATTAGCTGGGGCGCATGACTTGGGGTTCGATATTTGTTCAGGCAGGCTGAGCGACTGCTCAGGTACACATGACTCAAACGGGTACACATGATTCATACGCACTGGACGTTCACGATACAGAGAACTCACTGTGTACGTCCGTCGATGTATGCTCGCCACTTGACGACGCCTGCAGTCTATCGTCTCGAAAAACATATAAAGCGGCGTACGGTCCCGGTGCTGGAGACTCTTTTCTTTTTCATTCAGTACACAAGCATCAGATATTCCAAGCTATCCACGACACTCACATATTTCACGTTGATCCTAACGTATATTCCCCCAAGATCCCCCAAAATGAAGTTCACCTACCAGATCGCCATGGCCGTGTTTGCGTACAGTTCCGTACTGAATGCTACACCAGTCGAGGCCCGTGATGACGTGACTTCCGATCTCGGTACGCCACAATCACCAAGCCTCGGGAAAGGAGGGCCTTCAAGACTGACATTTAATCCAGGCGCATCAAGCGTGCTTACTGCCCAAGCGAGTGCGACGCCCAGTGGGGCGTCCACAATCGTGCCAGGTGCCAAAGCGACTGTGAAGCCCAATCTTAACAAGGCCTACAACAAAGATAAGAAAGGGGGCAGAGGCGCTGACGGCAAAGATGGCCACTGAGCTCGTCATTATTTTCTCGAGAATGGGTGGTTTCGCGCCGCGTTTGCGCCTAACCTACGTCGTATGTTAGTAGAATGTGAGAAAGAAAAACATGAACCAAGATATAGATAGCACACTGTGCTAGGTTTTTCCTCCCAACTAGACCTCGGCCTAGTAAGGGTTTTCCTAGCAGCTGTAACGGACCGATGTACTAGTGATTTAGCCTATATAGAGCTAACTAGTGTATCTAAATAAAAATTATAGATAGCACACAAAGAAGGAGCACTTTCAATGCGACAGTCCCGTGCTGTTCCTTGCCATGTCTCCCTTTGCATCGTGCGAAGAGCGAACCTTCTGCACTGCAACCGTGGAGAGGAAACCTTCATGGCCCCCAGCAGCCTCTCGCCATGGTAACTGTTTCTCGCCAAATAGTGATTCGAAAACCAGAAGACGGAACTTTGCTGCAATCGCAATTGTTCCCACGCAGCTCTCTCACCAAGCCCTGGGCATTGCAAGCGCAGCACCGCCATCTTTTTTGACAGATTTGGTCGGAGGCATGAGGTATGAAGAGCAAAAACATACTTGTGACGACCTGATGAGATCAACAAGAAGATCCGCGCGAGTCATGTAGCTGCATGATCTTGGGGGCAGCCGTGGAGGCAATCCAGGGACACCTACCCTAGAGCCTAGCTTCGCTTTTTGGCCCTTCCCATTTGGCTCCGTCACTAATCCAGTCCGTTTCAACTCTCTCAGTGATATATTGTGCTTGGAAATCCTTTGAACCCGCCGGCTTTGAGGGCCAACGGAAATCGGCGGATGAATGGCCAATGCCCTTCTCAATCTTATGTCGTGACGGACCTACAGCGCGATCCGAAGCAGACACATGCGTTTGCTCTTGCATCACCAAATGAGGGCGCGTGCGACAACCCTCTTGTGCGGCATCACGCTGGCTGGTTCGCTGAGTGCACTGGCCACGGTATACATCTTGCTCCATGGTCATCCCCAGAGAAGCCTTGTCCTCACTGCTCTCGTGGCCGCCGTCGTGGCGGCCCTCATCATCATCACGGTAGGGTGTTTTGGCCTCTCTTTATAACGTTAATGATCATGATCTCACATGCTACAGACTCGTCATATACAAATCACGCAAGACCGCCAGACAACAATATGGCCGCGTCCGCCTTTCGCAAGCTCCGGTGAAAAGTCTCGCAGAGAGTACTACCTCTTCGTGCTGGGCTCAGGAGGTCACACCAAGGAAATGCTCATGATGATGGACGACGGCACGCGGGATCTGGTCAACACGCATCGCCGCTATCTCATTTCGAGTGGTGACAGAATGTCTGAGAACCATCTTGAGGAGTACGAGGCTGAGCTGCGATCACTCTCCACGACGCCAGGCACATACGACAAGTGCGTCGTCACTCGCGCTCGTCGGGTCCATCAGCCCCTCTGGACCACGCCATGGACGGGGCTCATGAGCCTTCTGGACATCCTGCCCGCACTCTTGATCCCGCCCAAGTGCGCAATTGGCAAGGAACGGGCTTATCCTGGGCTGATCTTGTCCAATGGGCCTGCCACTGGCTTCTTTGTTGCGTTGGCCGTGCGAATTCTGAAAGTGTTGTACGTGGTGCCTGCTGACAAGATGAGGTTCGTGTACATTGAGTCATGGGCCAGAATCACGACTTTAAGCCTCACAGGGAAATTGTTGTATTTTACGGGACTCGCGGACGCTTTTTACGTGCAACACGGCGAAGTTGCGGCGAAATATCAGCTGATCGATGCCGGAGAAATGGTCTTTAATGCGCGACGCCGCTGAGCGTCCGATGCATAGATTCTGGCGAGAATATAGGTGACCATCTTGGTCCTTACTGTAAACATTGGGTATTGACTGAACAGCCTGTCAGGCCGTCTGTGCTGTCGGCTCATCCGCCACCTCCTCCTCTGTGCCAAATGTCTCGATTTCCGAGTTTGTCCTTGCCTCTCTACTTGCGGTCTCTTTGCCAGCCCAGACCTTCCAGTTCTCAAACTCCTGATCCTCGAGCTGCATGCCGATGTCGAGTCGGGTCTTACCAAAGTAAGCGCCCACGTGCTTGGCCTCCTCCAAGGTGACTCTCGTTTCTATCTCCTCCTCCTGGCGCAGTCTGTAGAATTCGCGGCGCGCTACATCGTAGGCTTTGCTCTTGCTCATCTTGCTGCTCTCCATGAGATACAGCTGGCGTTGAACGACGCTGCATTGTGGTTTAGCCTGATTATCTAGTCGTGACATCTGGGACACAAAAGGAAATGATTCCGGCACTCACCACTCTCCCGTCAGCGGGATACCAGGCTGCCGCACGCCTTTACTCCAGTCACAGCGCTGGTGATCTCTGCCATCGAGCTCAAGAACGACTCGCGGGCGAGCCAGCTCCCAGGGGTGGTCTTTGTAGAAGTTTGTTCGAAGCGCGTCCTCGGGGTAGCTGATTCGCTGGGGCCGGTATAGCTTCTTGGGCTTCTTGGCTTTGAGGTTCGGCATGCGTTGTCTGGCTGCGACGGTGCGAACGAGTGACTCGGCCGGGGGAATGGAGCTCATGATCTGGAACCAGGGCGGTTCCGCGACAGTGTGACCGGCCAACATCGGATGATGGAGTTCCTGCGAGACGGCCTGGAGGACCCGGGCCGGTCGTATTTGTCGACCGCCCATGATGGACTTTGCTTATGTTTGCGTTCGCGTGTTGTGCTTCGGGGGAGCGAGTCGGATGGCGACGAAGAGGATAGTCGCACAGGTGCGTAGCATGCGCTCACTGCAGCTCACGGCTGCGTCAAGAGTGTCGTAAAGCGTGGACGGAGGACCTTGGCTTTTCGACTTTGGCTTGAGGATGCGGTAATTTTTATGGCTGATGGATATTGACGGGATTCGCACGTACTTTTTAGGTGGGCACGATATTACAGGGGTGTCTGCGGGCGTGGAATGGAGCTGCTAGCCGTCCTCGATAGGCGGTCGGGGGGAGGGGGGGCTCTGCTCTGCTGGTGCTAATCGCCAGAAATTGAGCTCCATCCACCAATAAACCCCCAATAAACCACCAATTCCAGACATCTCTGATCAGCGGACCTACATATTTCATGCATGTATGATTCATCGTCCTGCGACCCTCCTCGGAACAATATCGCCTACTTTTTACCCCCCAACCGCGTCGAGTACGACTACGACAGCAAAGTCATCATGAGGACGAGCTTATGAATGTGATCAGGGCAGACGGCTCCGTCCGCGGCGCAATCTTCGGTCGCCCAGCAGCGACGACTGGAACTATCCAGGCGGCAAGGAGAAGCTTTCGGGGAGCTGCCGCGGTCAAGCTGCCGCATCACTTACCTGCAGAGTCCTCTCCGTCTTGTTCGCGGAGCCTCTTATGGCTCTCTGCCACTTTTCTGCCGGCGTGCAGAGCTCGTCGTCCGACTGGCGACTCCCGTGCTCGTCATCGTTGCTATGCCACCGCAGCGGCCGAAGTTGCGTCAGCTTCGGCAAGCGCCAAGGCACTGGCTCATTCGCGTCTTCAGGCAGCAGAGGCCGATAGAGCCAAGCTGTTGGCGTTTGTGAGTGATGGAGGAGAGGGCACGGTGCAGGACCACTTCGACTTTCACAGGGATCCCTTTCGCAGCGGCTTCGCCCAGCCAGACGGACCAGATCTCCAAATCTCGGATAAGATACAAGATGTGCAATTTCCAAACAAGGAGGAAACCCTGAACATGAGCGATGACATGCGGGCCAGGGTCTCGAGTCTTTGCCTTGCCATCAGCCAGCGAATACGACATCCATATCGCGTTTCGCTCGAGTCCATACATAGGCTGTATTGCCAGCTACCCGAGCCGCGCATGCTGTGTCTCACCTGGCAATGGAGAAACAGATTGCTGAAAGTGATGGGAACGCCGCGCAAGCGTGACGTGGAGTCAATGCTTCGCTACTTTGCACTGGCAGCCGATATAAAAAACGCCGGCCTCACGTTGCGCCGGAGGCAGTGGAATTTCGCGCTTGCCTTTGCCACAAAGTACGCAGCTCGAACGACAACGCTCGAGATGGAGTCCGCTCTGCGACTTTGGAGAGAAATGGAGAAGGAGGCCAAGAGTAATGAGGTGACGTTCAACATCCTTTTTGACGCGGCAGCCAAGTCTGGCAATTTTGCGCTTGCCGACATGATTTATAAAGAAATGGAGAGCAGAGGATTCCAGTTCAATCGCTTTCACCATGTCACTCTCATCTACTACTTTGGCCTCAAAATGGACTCGGGGGGCATCCGCGCCGCGTACAAGGAGATGGTTGACGCGGGAGAGATGATCGACACGGTTGCTCTGAACTGCGTCATTGCAGGCTTGCTGCGTTGTGGGGAGGAAGATGCCGCCGAGGAAACATACCAACGGATGAGAAACGCTCATGCAGGGACCAGTCATATGCCGCAACGGGATTACATGACGAACAAGGTCGTCAATCAGGTCTTGATGATGTTCACCAAAGTGGGCAAGTCGCATCCGCAGCTAAAGGAATCTCTACAGTCCAGCGTTCATCTGACACCAGACATGCACACCTACAAACTGTTGGTGTTGCACTACGCCATCAAAGTTGGGAATCTTACCAAGGTCGCACAGTATCTTGACGAGATGAAACACCTGAAAGTGCCCGTGCATCCTACGCTATTTCTCGCCCTTGCCAAAGGCTTCTACCTGCATGGCGGATTTACTGGCTCCGAATGGAGCCACCAGCGGCTGCAAGGGGTTTTGACCGCCTTATATGAGGCCAAAGACGCTGATATTACAGGTTTCCGGATGGAACCTTGGCTTATCGTATGGATTCTCAGAGCCGTCAAAAAGTGTTCGTCGAATGATGACGTAGCGAAGACATTTGATGCACTTTCTCAGCGGTGGGACATTAAGGAAGAGCGCTTGCAATTCATCCACACCATTTTCGACATCATTATTAACGATAGGGACATGATGTCTCCCCGTAAGAAGAATGCAGAGCTGTGATGGATGAGGGAGAAGTTTGCGAACCTGTGTCGCGACATCGCATGTAGACAGAGCTCCTGGGTGTCAGGAAAAGCCCATGCGTATTCGTCACAATAAAGCGAGCCATGCTACGCCGTTGCAGTTTTTGACCATCGCAAGACGATGTGTGCAAAGGGTAGTGAATATGTCTATGTGATTTTGTAACACTGTGACATGGCATAGATTACTACATTGCCAAGATGCGCCTCTCCTGTTGGATCCTCCCCTTGCTCAAAGCTTGAATATATAAGCACCGAGTCCGAATAGCGTGCTCACTGCGCCTTGTAAGTCTGGTAGACTGTTGTTGATCATTAGCGCCGAGTCCGAGGACAAGGTTTCAAATCAACAAAATCACGCACCAGCAATACCAAAGGGAGCGAAGAAGCCGGTTGCCATGAAAGCCCAGTAGCCGGCACCGAACCACCTCTTGCGAGGATTGAACGGAAGATTGCTGTAGGGTCCTTCCGGATAATGATAAGGTGAGGACATGCGAGGTCGCGTGGCATGGAATCCTCGACGAGAGACCAGCATGGTCGTTGTACGGGTGGCGGCGGAACGGGGTAACATCTGGGCAAAATGTCAATCGATCGGCGCCATCATGATCGTGCTCTCTGGCATTGACTTCAGACCTTGTGAGCACTCGTCTCGATGCGCAAAAGCTTGGGTTCGGATACGCTCCCTACTGTACAGCTTTAACGGGGACAGTCTATAGATCACCTGGCCGAGAGTGGTGAAGCATCCCAGATCATCACGTGATGAAGTCAGTCGAAGCTGCCGGGCTAACCTCGGCGATGCATCCCTGTCTCACCGCCTGTATGATCAGGGCCCAGACTAAATAATTATTTTTTATTTTCTGCCGGCCGACCCAAATTTCAGCCATAATGGCTCCTTCAGCTACCCCCCTCGGATTCTCATGGCGACGTCGACTTGGACAGCCGGGCATATAGCATTGAGCCGAATCTTGCAACCCTTCATTGAACAGCATTGATGTGTTTTTTTCCCTTGCAGAGCGCTCGCATTGCTCTTAGCATTGACTGAGAATAATTGGGCTCATTTACATTCATGTCCCACAATAAAAGCGAGTGGTGTATGACGATATCCACGAAGCGCACATACTCGAAGGACCAAGATCAACGCTCCCAACTAAACAGCCCACCATGGATGAGCTGTTCGACGTTTTTGAGGGCAAGGCCGGCTCGCCAAATGGCAGTGAATCCGATAGGGAGCCCCGAAAAAGTCGGAAGCGGGATAAGAACAAGAAGCGCAAAGCCGACGAGGCAACGAACGGAGCGGCATCTGTCGAAGCTCCTAAAGATGGGCTTGATGCTGATGCAGGACAAACAACCGAGACCCTAAAGGCCCAAGGCTTAGTTCTTGAAGACTCAGACACGGCAAACCAACAAGACAAGAAGAGGCGAAAGACGGAGGAAGACGTCGGTCCTGTGATGACGGATACCTTTGAGACTGCACAGTCAAGAGAGGTAGCTGGTGCAAGTACGTTGGTGCCACAAGACTCGTCGCTCGTCTTGTCGCACAACATTCAGCATCAAGTTGCGTTGCCGCCGGACCTGGACTACGAATACATTCCCCTTTCAGAACACAAATCTCCTCCACAGCCAGCAAGAACCTGGGATTTCAAGCTAGATCCCTTCCAGAGTCTCTCCGTGGCCTCCATTGAGAGGGATGAGAGTGTTCTGGTCTCTGCGCACACATCTGCGGGCAAAACTGTCGTTGCAGAATACGCCATATCTCAGTGCCTCAAACGCAACCAGAGAGTCATCTACACCAGCCCTATCAAGGCTCTCAGCAATCAAAAGTACCGTGATTTTGAGGCCATCTTTGCTGATGTTGGCTTGATGACGGGTGATGTCACTATCAACCCTACGGCAAGCTGTCTGGTCATGACGACGGAAATTCTACGCTCTATGTTGTACCGTGGTTCCGAGATCATGCGTGAAGTTGCTTGGGTTGTCTTTGACGAAATCCACTACATGAGAGATAAAACGAGAGGTGTGGTATGGGAGGAAACTATCATCATGCTGCCCGACAAAGTCAGATACGTCTTTTTGTCCGCCACCATTCCAAATGCTTTCCAATTTGCGGAGTGGATTGCCAAAATCCATCACCAGGCCTGTCACGTCGTTTACACCGACTTCCGTCCAACGCCATTACAGAACTATTTTTTCCCAGCTGGCGGCACCGGGGCACGTATTGTTGTGGATGAAAAAGGCAACTTCAATGAACAAAATTTCAGCCTCGTCATGCGGGAAGTTGAGGAAAAGAAAGGCGCAGAATCACACGATGTGAACGCCAAGCAAAGGGGCAAGGGGAAAAACAAGAAGACGAACAAGGGTGGTGTTGACGAGGGATCTGACATACAGAAGATCATTCGCATGACCATCAAGAAGAAGTTCAATCCCGTCATTGTCTTCAACTTCAGCAAACGAGAATGCGAGAACATGGCAATGAACATCGCGCCCATGACATTCAACGACGATTCGGAAAAGGCCATGGTTACAAAAGTCTTTCACAGTGCTATCGAGAGTTTGGCCGAACAGGATCGCGAGCTGCCCCAGATCACCAATTTGCTGCCCTTGCTAGTCCGAGGAATCGGCGTACATCATTCCGGGCTTCTGCCCATTTTGAAAGAGACGATTGAGATCCTTTTCCAGGAATCGCTAATCAAGGTTCTTTTTGCCACAGAGACTTTCTCCATCGGATTGAACATGCCTGCCAAGACGGTGGTCTTCACTCAGGTGACAAAGTGGGACGGTGTTAAAAGACGGCCTTTGACATCCTCTGAGTATATCCAGATGGCCGGTCGTGCTGGACGTCGTGGTCTCGATGCGCGAGGCGTCGTTATCATGATGATTGATGACACACTTGAGCCCGACACGGCCAAACAGATTGTCACTGGCCACCAAGACAAACTGAACTCTGCATTTTATCTCGGATACAATATGATTCTCAACCTCCTTCGAATCGAGGCAATATCACCCGAATATATGCTCGAAAGATGTTTTCATCAATTTCAGAACGCCGCGAGTGTGCCTTCGCTCGAAAGAGAACTCATGGCCTTGCAACAGGAGCGAGATGGACTATCCATTCCGGATGAAGCAACGATTAAAGACTACTATCAAATTCGTCAACAATTGAACACCTATACCAAGGATATGCGCTGTGTAGTGCAGCATCCGAGCCACTGCATGGATTTTCTCCAGGCAGGGCGTTTGGTGCAAATCTACAATCCAAAGGAGGCACAGGATAATGTTGCTGGAGGGCTTGACTTTGGATGGGGTGTCTTGGTGAATCATTACCCCCGTCGAGCTCCCAAGCTTGGCGAGCCAGAGCACGATCCGCAGGAATCGCACGTCATTGACGTTTTACTGACCGTTTCCTCGTCGAGCGCACCTTTCACGCCTGGGCTACCTGTCGGAGACATGCCACCTGGCATAAAGCCCCCGGCTGGTGATGGTGACGATATTTCTGTTGTGGTTCCCTGTCTTCTGACCTGCATGAAAGCCATCAGCCAAATTCGCATCTTCATGCCCAAGGATCTCAAAGCTGAGGAGGATCGGGATCAGGCACGCAAAGCATTGGCGGAAGTGAAGCGGCGCTTTCCGGATGGAGTGCCGATTCTGGACCCGCTCGAGAACATGGGCATCACCGACGACTCGTTTAAGAAACTTTTACGGAAGATAGAAGTCCTTGAGTCAAGATTGCTCGCCAACCCTCTCCATCTATCACCTTTGCTCCCATCGCTATGGGCACAGTACAGCGATAAGGTACGCCTCGCGAACAAAGTCAAAGAGAAGAAGAAGGCGATTGCGAAGGCCCACAGCATCGCCCAAATGGACGAGCTCAAGTCGCGGAAACGTGTGCTCAGACGACTAGGATTCATCAATGACGCCGAGGTTGTTCAGCTAAAGGCCCGCGTCGCTTGCGAAATCTCTTCGACCGAAGGTCATGAACTCTTGTTGGCCGAACTTCTTCTCGACCGCTTCTTCAACGAGCTCTCGCCTGAAACCTGTGCTGCCGTTCTCAGCTGTTTCATCTTTGACGAAAGAGTCGACGCGCACGCACTCAAAGAGGATCTGCATAAGCCGTATCGAGAGATTCAAGCAAAGGCGCGCATCATCGCCAAGGTCAGCCAAGAAAGTAAGCTCGATGTCAACGAGGAGGAGTACGTGACGAGCCTGAAATGGCAACTGATGGAGACGGTGTACACATGGGCTCAGGGCAAGCCCTTTTCCGAGATATGGTACGTAGCTTCTACTCTTCTTCCTTCTTTTGATTCAGACCGCGTCTTGCTCACACGAATCTAGCAAAATGACCGACGTATTCGAAGGGTCTCTGATCCGCTTGTTCCGTCGCCTCGAAGAGCTCCTGCGGCAATTAGCGCAGGCTGCCAAAGTCATGGGCAATGATGATTTGACGAAGAAGTTTGAGGAGAGCTTGCAAAAGATTCGTCGGGACATTGTGGCTGCTCAAAGCTTATATCTATAGAATGCTGAGGGCTTCACATACTTTTCGGACGGGTGGCAATTTCTATTGGTTTTGATAGGTTTGCAAAGAGACGGCTACGGATGGTGCAAAGAAGCGATTTGTGCCGGATACAGCGAGACGAATTGTCACGCGGGCGCAAAGCAGTGGCAGTTGGTGTGATTGCATGGGACAATCTTGTAATTGTAAGAATGATGTACTGTCAAGTAAAACAACCAATATACGTTGGATCTTGACGATTAAATACAAGTAACGAATCGCTGGAAAGCACCATGAGGAACACGGCCTACTGCGCCAGAATCTCGGTGGAGTGCTCTACATCGAATGATCAAAACGCCATTCAGCTCCAGTCTGACTACCGGTCAGAAGAGATGCTCATGACAACGCCAACGGTCACGCTCAAAACAACGCCGGAACCAACAAAGATCTGCCACTTTTCGCTCCACAAGCCCTGGCGCAATAACCACGTCATGCTTCCTAATGGGAAGAAGAAGCCGATCATCATGCCGCGGATCAACACATCCAGAACCGTAGACACATTGCTCAGCTCGTCTTCCATGGGGCTGGCCGCGGACGGCAACTCGCCGGCATTGCTGTCGATCCAGGCATCCTCCATTCTCCGCAGCGAATCCGGCGAGGGCATGGCGTCGGGCGTGAAGCGCTCCGTCTGTATGGAAGCGAACTGCGTCCGCAGCGTGGATATCTCGGAGGACGTGAAGCCGGCCTGAAGGAGGCGGTCGAAGCCCCTCGGCCGAGGCCGCGTCGAGTGAGACACTTCATGGGTGTGGGCGTCCTGCGGTGGGTTTTGGGCGGCGGCTTCTTCGTCTGCAAGTTCCTTGGGAGAGAGGACGTCGCCGATGGAGCAGTTGATGTAGATTCTGGCAGGGACGGGAGCGTCTACAGCCTTGCCTTTGCCTTTGGCGTCTGGGGGAGGAGGCGGCTGCAAGGTAGGCTTGAGGAGGGTGCTGAGGGCGGACGAGTCCGGGAGAATGCGGCCCTGGTAGATGAGGCGGAGACGGTTCCGAGTGGAGAGACGGCTACGGAGGAGGTGTTTGAGGGAGAGGGCGGTGGTGGTTTGTGGATCGGTGATGTCGAGATGCAGGTCGGGGACGGAGATGGAGAAGCGCAGGGTGAGGAGGAGCGGCGTGGTGGCGGCGGCGGCGGCCTCGCGGGGGACCGACGAGGGCTTCGTGGTCATGATGGCATGCTGGTGGTGTCTGTTGTCGCTGGCGACTTTACTTTGGATGTCGGAGAGATAGTCTGCGAACTGCACGAGCTGTCATGGAGCGCGCGTGTGATGACGTCGGCCTCTTTGTTCTCCTAACAGAAGATGGTGGTTTGATGGATGGATGGATGGATCAAGCCGCACTGCACGTGCGTTTGTCAGTAGTGCGCCGCAATTCGGGGCCCACAGCACGAGACGAATTAGCTGGTGGATCTGGGCGGAGCCCCCCGGGACCAGGTTCAGGGGCTTGGACGGGAGCGTAATTGACGCGAGGCATTGGCAATATGGGAGTTTGCTTGGGCCGATATGATGCGCAGCAATGGTACGTAGTGATAATACTTGAGCTTCCTCATGCTGTCGCTCCTTTTCCAGATCCATGACCGCCAAGCACTCGAGATGGTCCAGGCAGAAGGAGCCAGGGTGGCTCCAGAAGCGTTCCTCCAATCCCAGCAAAGTGTCGACTGTCGTCTGAGACAATGCTGCCTGATTAGAGCAGCCTTGGTTCGTCCATGTCCTGTCGGGCTGGTCCATTGGCAGGAGAGAAGAAAGGAAAGAATGGAAAGAAGCAAATGACAGGGGCGATGGAGACTCCAGTCCAATTCCCTACGCATGTATCCGTACTCCGTGCTCCGTACACTTTGCTCGCTCTGCTCAAGTACCGATCGTACCTCTGACCGCGTACCTGTAGTTGGAAGGAACCACCCCCTTGCGCCGTCCCGTTCGGTCTCCTCCCTGGCCAGCATGACGTTGATAAAGCTCGCGGCCCCAATTTCTAGTCTAGAAGATCATCATTTGGTTTCTGACTGGATTCATTCTCATTTTTTTTTTCTTTCGCATGCCTTGAGACTGGCCTTTGCCGCGTCGTCGCGTCGAGCACTGTCACGATGCTCCTCAAAGATGCCACCAGGAGCAGCAATCGGTACCGGAGACTGGCGCTGCTCCGCCGATTGCTTCGACTCACACCCTTGCGAGTCGCCATCTTGGCCGTCATAGTCGCCGCCTACTTGTTGCGGGCGCCCATCTATCGCTTCTACGACTACGCCAGCCAAAAGCACCCGTGGTCGATTCAACGCCAGCTGGAGCAGAGCTTCACTCCCACTCAAGATGAGCTGGTTTGCCTCAGCGGTAGCTCGCATTCCGGCAGCGCCGGCGAGGCCATCCCCAACGTCGTCCACTTCATGTACATCTTCAGGGCGCCATTGGCTCAAAAAAAGGGCATGCAGTTCGACTTCATCAACTACCTGGCCGTGCGCAGCGCCATCATCTCTCTGCAGCCGACGGCCATCTTTCTTCACTATGCTTTCGTCATAGACAACGGCGCCAGGGGGGCCAAGATGAAAATGGACCCGTTGTCTAATCCGTGGATCCGACGGCTCAGGAAGCAAGTTCACCTCATCGAGCACTATCTTGGGGACACGTCGGGGCACGATATTGCCCATTTGGCCGACATGCGCCGTCTCCAGATCCTCCGCGAAAATGGCGGCGTGTACATCGACATGGACGCCTTCGCCCTGCAGCCGTTCACCAACATTCTAAACCCGCCACGCCCACGCGACATCGTCCTGGGCCACGAAGGAGGGAACCGCTGGGGCCTGCGCAACTCCATCATCGCGGCACGTAAGAACAGTATGTTTGTCAATCGATGGCTCCGAGAGTACGAGCAAGGCAAGACTTCGCGAAAAGACTGGACCTATAAGAGCACCCTGTTCCCGAAAAAGCTCGCCGACAAGCAGCCTGACGAGGTATGCACTCTTCCCCCGACGGCCTTTTTCTGGCCTACATGGACCTGGAACCATGTCCAGTGGATGCATGAGCCGATAGATAAGGACGAGGCCCAGCACTGGCTCAAGGAGATGCAGAAGAACGGGGGAGCTCTCTTTCAGGGCCAGCTGGCGTACCATGCCTGGAGCCGCATGGCCTCGGATCGCTACCTAGACAAGCTGACGCCTGATGTGATACGGAAACAGGACACGAGGTTTAATCTACTAATGCGGAGGTTTTTGGAGGATGATGTCTAACATGATTGTTGGTTTTTTTTGGTCTTTCTCTTTTCCTCTTGCTCGGTTTTGGATTACTTCGTGCATATCAATACCAATCATCATGTTCATGACGCCACTTAAAAAATGCCAAAAGGCACTGTCGCTTGTTTGCCAAATCATACTCGCATCATCGGCCAGGTCCAAAGCGATAGTACTTGATGTGCCAGATGGGATGCACTGTGGCATTACGCCTGAAGGGCTTTTGCCAATCTCCCTAATCAGTATGCGAAGCGAACGCGTGGCGCAGTGGGTGGGTTAGCTGCTTGAAACTGTTCATCTTATGCACCTGATTGGCGCCCGCTTGGACAGCAGATCAAACGCTATCAGCTTTTGTTGTTTTATACTCCGTACGCGGCACGGGGTTCTTTGTTTTGGCGCTCCGCACTCCGCATTACATCTGCTAATAACCAATAATGAGTGGTCCTACGGGCGACTATAGCGACAACTGTGTCAAAACTCAAAT